>JAECUM010006422.1:0-75267 GCA_016617855.1 Megalonaias nervosa | reverse complement strand
TGGCTCAATTATATTAAAGGATTCGATTTACTGCAAGAGATAATCTGTGTCTGAAATGCAGCAGTGATTTTAGTTCACAGTAACAGTTATTGTATACATCTGCAATGCAATATTGAATTTTCTTTACAGTAACAGTGAATGTATATGTCTGAAATGCAATACTAACTGCATGCTTATAAAAGTTTTTTTTTTTTTTAAAACAAAATAGCATCCATTTAATTTATCGGCTACTAATGATTTCTTTGCTTATGAAGTATGTTATTATGGAGGGAGACTTAGCAACAGTCGCATTGTCTCCCCATCTGTCGGTCTTTCTGTCAAGCTAGCTAATGATTATGTGTCCAAAAATAATCATATCTCCTATTTTATCAGTGACCTGTTATTAGACTTATATTAGTGATGTCTTGCTAGACTTGTTGTATAGGTTCAGGATGTGAGGAAAATTCACTTTAAAAATTGGAAGGTCATTTTTATTGTAGCAGATCAGATTAAATTTTAGCATCTTGGATTTAATATCCCCAGACTTTTCAATATCATCAGATTTTACATATAGGGTAACAAGGATTTTTGAACACTTCTTGGTGGTAAGAATGCAAAGTTTCAATGTCACATGTGCAACAAATTTAGAATTTGTAAATATCTGCACATTTATATAGATACCTCTAAAACTGTATCTTCAAGTTGAACTTAGAGTGTACACGATTTTTGCTGACAAAATGTGTAAAAGGGTGAAATATAAAGGTCAGTGAAGCATAACTTTTGGAAATGAATATATCATACGTGTTCTCGTGTTAAATTATTTATTGCATAACACTCATTTTCATGTCATAAAATCTTATTCACCACACTGTAATATAATGCTTAGCAATGTCACATAGCGTGATGATTGAGTAATGCAAACTCGTTAACTGTATTTGATAAATAGAATCATAAACTCATGTTCTTAAACATTTGTGAAACTTAGTGGTACAAAATTGCATCTTGCTGCAAACAGCTGCTTGTGGCGTTTAATAGATAGGCGACTTATTTATATAAAAAAACACCACTAATGAACAACCATTCAGAGCTGAAGGAAACACTGAACATGTACACCAACAATTATGTCAGATTTGTTATGAATACAAACAAAATCTGAGAAATTTGTGCATAAAATCATCAAAGGAAGGAAATATCTAAATTGAAATGAATAGTGATAAAAACACTACCAAACTGAAATGTACAGTGATAAAAAGTACTGAATTTGAAATGCACAGTATTATGAAAAGTGCTGAATTAATAAAATGCACAGTGATAAGAAAAGTAAATGAATTTAAATGTAGTGATTAGAAATGTATTAATTCAAATGTCCTGCGATAACAAAATTACTGAATTAAAATGTACAGTGACAACAAAAGCACTGAATTAAAGAAATCTACATTGATAAGAAAAGTACTGAATTAAAGAAATGCACTGAGGTAAGAAAAGTACAGAATTAAAGAAATATACTGTGATAAGAAAAGTATAGAATTAAAGAAATGTACTGCGATAAGAAAAGTACTGAATCAAAATGTACATTGATAAGAAAGTTCTGAATTGAAGTGTACATTGATAAGAAAAATACTGAATTAAAGAAAGGTACTGTGATATGGAAAGTATAGAATTAAATAAATCTACTGTGATAGGAAAAGTACAGAATTAAAGAAATCTACCGTGGTAACAAACGTATAGAATTAAAGAAATGTAATGTGATAAAAAAAAGTGCAGAATTAAATGTACTGTGATAAGAACAGTACTGAATTAAAGAAATGTAATGTGATAAGAAAGGTATTGAATTAAAGAAATGTACTGTGAGAAGAAAAGAACTGAATTGAAATGTACAATGATAAAAAAGTATCAAATTAAAGAAATGTACAGTGATAATAAAAATATAGAATTAAAGAACTGTACAGTGATAAGAAAAGTACTATGATTGACATTTTATATATTTTATATAGAGTCTACGAGAAATAACATACGTATCAAAGGCAGAGGTATCAGACCCATATGTGAATTTTAGGATGCCTGATAAATTATTTGCTGAGGTAAGCCCATGTTTTAAATAAGAAACAATTTCAGTGCATTATTTGGAGTACTACTTAGAAATAACTTTAATGTAAAACATTTTTGATTCAATTTTGTATGTATATATGTATGTAGGCCTGTTATATATAGCACACAAATAATTAAATTCCCATAGCCTATAATGTTAATGTTTAGCAGAATTACAATGCATTCATCATAAGAAAGGTAATATATGCTGACATTCTATAAATGAGAGTAGGCATTTAAAAGGAAAAAATTATATATGCAGCATTGCTCGTTTTGGGAAAAAAACTGTATGTGCCCATGATCAACGTTTGGCCCAGTGTCATCTCCATTTTCAACTGGGAGTACATGTGAAGCAAAAGTGATAAAATTACAATGGTTTTAGATTCAAGGCCACTGTTCTATACAATTTACCCACATGCAAGATTCTTCTCAAAAAAGTAATGCTGAAAAATTCCAGTAATTGTTTTGGCCATTCAGTGACCTTCATTCCTCTAAATAGGGCCTTTGAAGGAAAACAATGTGCTTGCCACAGTCTGATTTTATTAAGTATTTAATGTGTAGGAAATGTTGTATATACTGAAGGTTTGATTTAACACTCTTGTAAGGGACAATCTCCTGCATTCTTTCTTGAAATTGATAATTCACTTCATGCATAAGATGCTGCCATATTTTTGTTGTTGAGTTGATCACTCCACTTTCTTTTTGGACCAATTAAGCTCATCATGTGTGAAAGCAACAATTGTCTAATCAGTGATGTTGTCTAGTCCATTCTGGTTATGTGACAAGCTGATAGTTGATTGAATGCGACTCAGGTTTTGGTAGATATTAGTAAATTTTGATTAAGTGTGAATATAATATGATTTCCTATTATAAAGTACACATGTTAGTAGTATCTTGATGTATTGTCATACGGCTTCTTATAGTGAGTCAGTAGCTTATAACCTGATTTGGAAGACCACACCTTCTGCCAACAAAACAGTCTCTCATGATAGGTGGTCGCATGTTGGAGGTCATTTGTCTATAGAGATTAATTTATATATTTCATAGTTGCCATCACCTTACCCAACATTTCAAAGTTGAGAATTTTTAATCTTAAATTTATGTGATAAAATTTATAACAGATTTTGAGGATTTGTTATTAATAACACTGCCTACAATATGCATTACACAACATTTCAGAAAACTTGCTAGGAGACCTATTTTAAAAATCAAGCATGACTAGAAACTGACACTAAGGAAAAGTACAACTATGCAACAGACCTATTTATTGGCATTATAAACAAATACACCCAACTAACACTGAAAACAGGCGAGAGAGAGCTGCTGGTAACATGTATTATGTGGGTCCTTCTACATTTGTTGCTGTAGGCACATACAACTAATTCAATTTCCACAGATCGTAATGTTATTGTTTTGCAAACTTACTTTCATTGTAAGACCTGAAAAACTTGCTTGCATACAGCGCATGAAATCTATATGAGAGTGAGTGATCAAATCAATATGATGAGCACCTCATTTTTGAGAAACATTCGCTTGTTGGTTCCCACTATAAACATTTGCCTCAGTGAGGTCTCCCACTTTACATCTTGGAGTACACATCTGTACAGGAACAGCGATAAAGTGAAGAAGCTTTTAGGTTTTAAGCCGATGATTGTATATAGTTTACTTACGTGTAGCCTTCTTCTGAAACAAATTGGATTAAATCTCCAGTAGTCAGTTTTAGTCAAAATCTACGACTGTCATTTTTTTAAAATTTAGTATTTAATACCTATATAATCGCATACAAGTTGACCCCTTTTACTGACAGTTTGATTCATGCAGAGTAGGAGTCATTTTACAAGCGTGACATAACAAACTTGATAAATCTAGGGGTAAATGCTGGAAACTCTAGATGTCTGCAGGACACAAAAATACTGACAATTCAAATATTTTTACGTTTTCATGCCTCAACTCCCATTCACAAATGAGTATATGGCATGCATTGCTTTTTCCGTTTCATGGCGATATTTATTACGCAATACTTTTGTCAAAGGTTATTTGGATTTGAAAATATTAAGGATAAACTCAATACTACCCACCGTAAAGTGAAGTGTTCATGATTGTTGTTTACCGTGGGTGTTTACTATCACGTACATTGTTTCCAATTTCAAGCAAGTCCTAAAAACCTGCATTTATTTTAATATTTGTGTTTTGCAGTATAACCACTGTCTTTGATGCAATCAAGTTTTATTTAAATTGTATTTTCCTTCTCCATAAGTTAGATTTAATTCCCAAGTGATCTTCCTCAAGGTTTCTGCCAGTGCACATGACCCAGCAATCCCTTGTCTTGTAAAAGCAACCGGTAAAGTCTCATTAGAGCGCACTCCATTAGAGCTTATCCCACTAGAGCCCCAAAAATATTTTAGTCCCATTAGAGTTAATCCTATTAGTGCGCATCCCATTATAGCGCGAAGAACTAGTATCAATAGAGCGCAAAAAAAAGACAAACACATTTGTTAACTGTAACTTTATATTTATTTTAAATTTAAACTTTCATAGTTTTCAATTCAAACTTTAATACAGTTTCAAATTTAAAATTTACTACAATTAATTATAATAACTCAGATTATGGCTAATACCAGTTATCATTTCAATAGCATCTATGCTCCCATCGTTATACATTTTCGACAGTCTCTGAATGCGTTTTTCAATGTCCAAATATTTCTTGTTAGAACGTACCACTTCTTGTCCTGCAGTGATTTGCAGTCGAGTAACTGCGGAACTTGCCTGCTCCTCACGAATTGCTGTAAGTAGACGCCAGATGTTCGGATGATGTTTGTTGACCAGACGATTACATTCCACATTTGTATAGGAATGTTTACCATCCACTGTTTTTCGAAATATTCGAATAGAGGCTCCAAAACATGCGCAGCGGAGGAGCGAAGCTGTTGAAAGATTGTCCGTATAAGCAGTCTTGGTGCAAATCCCAACGCCATCAATTGCCTGACTTGTAACCGAACAGTATCATCTTGTGCATAAGTGTTCGCTAATCCAAGACTTTGAACCTGACGCCATACAGCCTGTGTGAGATGGAAATAACAACCTCGGTGTGTAGCATTGGGGAATTCATCCCGGACAGCTGCTATCAAACCGGTCTCGAAATCTGACAAAAACATCATTGGATTTAAGGTTAATCCAGCTTGATGTGCCTTTGTCTTTAACGTATTAAAAACGGATGCATAAGCATCGCGTGTTTTACTTGACATCAGGCAATAAGCAACAGGAAGTTGTTTTTCGGCGACAAAAATGTGGAATGTAAACAACTGTAAGTATAAAGTTGGAACAGCGTCAAAAGTTCCATCCATTGCAATGACATCAGCCATGCACAGTTCCCGAAGATTAGTTGAACTGCAGAATATGAGAATGTCGTTTTCACCAATCGCTTCAAGTAGAAACGGTTCTCCATTAACGGTTGTTCGCAGGTTTTTCCGGGATGTCAATCTCGGCTTTAGTTTCAGGTAATCTAGGAATAACGCGTCCTCGGTGACGATATAAGCCACTTCGAACTGACCGAAAAGCTGGAATAGAAGATGCAACAACAGGATTTGCTGCAAAAGGTGCTGTTGCCCGTCGATAATGTTGTCCATCGATTCTGCTGTATTTGTTGCTTCTTCCCTCATTCGTGTAACCAACTGGCGAATGTGTACGTCTTCTATATTAGGCGGATGTGTATGAACTCCATTTCTTACTTCAACATTTTTGTTTTCCTCGTCTGTCTTTATGCGTCCCGAACACCCCTTAACTATACATCTCCAGAAAATATTATCATCCGCGCTTTTCCTATCGAATCTGTATGTGTAACCGGTCAGGCTTACTGCTGTTTTTCCTTTTGCCGTTTTCGTTACTACTATATCATCCATGATGATATTTTAAAGTAATATTTGTGTAATCAAAATTCTAATTTGTAAAACAAAACGTGAATTTATATAAAACTTTTCTAAATGTTGAACACACATCCAAGAATTAATTTTGTCCTTTCAAAACATCCTGCACCAATCATGTCCCCCAGGTAACAAACGCTAAGCTGACAAAGTTGTTGTTTTGTAATGTTGTGTTAAAATATATGCAGACAATTATTATATACCGGTATGTTCTGTGAAGACTGAATGTATGTGTGTTTTCCATAATAATGGAAAATTGGCTTTGGTGATCTCAATAAGAACCGAAATTGCTCTGTCGGCTTATGTTTATTTGGTTAAGACAGGTTCGTGTCTTTGTTGTAAAAACATGTGTTACGTTCCAAAAAACACAGCAAAACATTTAATTAGGCATTGCGTTTGACGGCTCCGGGAGTAAACCCCCAAAATGTAACACCTGTATACCTTTGAAAAACTAGCCAATTCAAAACATGTCAAATAGGGACACGTGATAAAAAAAAATAGTTATGGAAATTTGTAAAAAGAATATTAATATAATAGAAACAATATATGACTGTAAGTATTCAAACGTGATGGCAATTAAATCATGTTGAACTTCATTTTTTTCTCCGCGCCCTAGTGTGAATGCGCTCTAGTGAGATTTGTTTGCGCCCTAATGGGATTAGCCATAATGAGACAACAACCAATTTCAGCGCCTCACTGAGCTGCGCTCAAGTGGGATGCGCTCTAGTGTGACCATATCAAAAGCAACACTCATTTTGTTTTCAAGTTAACAATCCTTTTGATTGAGCAGCCAAATTAATACATGTACTTGTTCAGTCCAAGTAGAGCTATACATCTTCCTGGGAATGATTGACCTTAATCTTTTTCTTTCACTTTACAACCCTTGATGGAGCTGCGAGTTTGATGACGACGACATTTGCTGAGTGCCAAGCAACAGTGGGTGGTTAAACTCTTGCAGCACAATTGACACGTGTTCTGTTGCATCCTTTAATACATTTAACACACTGTATGATCAATGTTTCTTACAGAACCCAAAATTGGTCTATACATTAGCACCTGCATATAACAGCAAAGCTTAGGAAATGGAGTACGACAATATCTACGATGACTAATCGATGATTTACAATGCCTAAACTTTATCAGACAATGAATTATTGGACTTTGTGCAAGGTGACCTTATATCTTGTATAGGATATTGTGAACCACAAAAATGTGGACTTAACTTTCAATGTTTATTTGTAAGACATGTGGAGTTAATATATTATGGAATATTGTGAATAGGATTATTCTTAGCTATTTTTATACTGGTGTGTGACCAATAATTGAATTCATGAATTTTTTCATTTCAAATGCCAAGCATTAAAGATTTTAGTGGATTTAATTAGAACCAACTTTAAGTTGTCAATTTATTTGTGACATATTCCACTGAATAATACAATGTATTTTAGACTGTTTTGTCATTAACTATCCATGCATTCATTCATCCAGTTGGGCTTGGTTATTTTTTCAAAAGTTCAGCTCACACAAACTGATGAGAAGTCACCGCCACAAACTTATAAGTGGATCTAAGAGAAACTGTCTTTTTTTGCCCTAAAGGGGGTGGGGTCCTCTTATAAGCAAGTACTTTTGTCATATAGTTACCATACAAAGCCTGGTTCTGTGGTTCATAAAATATTTAGTTGTATGTGACCAATTTTTTATTTGAAGAACAGAATAATACATAGTTTATCTGGCTCATATTCTTTGCTGTTTTACTTTCAGAAAAGGACCAGACTGGTGATAAGCCAGATCTCCATTCCCACAGGTGATATCAGCATTTGGATTATAATAGGCTCAATAGCGGGAGGCCATGTGTTGTTGATCATTATAATCATAATCTTGTGGAAGGTTTGTCTCACCTTTAGTATTGTAACATTGGCAGATGAGAATTAGATAGTTGAGTAGTAGTCCCTTACTATTTTGAGTAACTCAGAGTCCAAGCAAGACTTATTCACATGGGTGGGAGGATTATTTTAAGATATTGAGCTATGAGTTTTCATCCTTTCTGCCTTCTCCACCCTGACAATTGTCCCATCTGTTGTGTCTTCACCTTTGCAATAGTTCAGTTATTTTGTTACATGCAATTTTTCACAAGTAATTATCAAAACATCTGTATTGTCTGTTAAATTGTTGACTAAAAAAATTTGGTTTGTCTTACAAAACATGTTCAGTTTTGTTAATGAAATCTGGACCCAATTGTTTCAATGATAAATTTTTGTTAAAGAACTGTTGATACTTCCTCAACAAAACTTCTCCTATTTAAAAGCACCTGCTAGATAAAATGTTTGTAATATTTGTATAAATAACATATTGACTCTCTATATTTGTATTATTAGTGTGGATTCTTTAAGAGGAAGCAGCATCAAGAAGTCCAGCAGTACGTGAGGGAAAGTCTCTATAAAAGAAAAAGTACAAGGATGAGCACATTGGGGAGTGACGAAAGACCACAATCACAAACATAGATCTATTTTCATTTTCTCAGTGCCTATGATATCCTTATTTGCAGTTAAGTAATTAGAATTTTATTGGGTGAACTCGATTCTGGTATATGATGGTTTGATGCCCAACTCTTTGTCGACCATTCAACCGGTTTTAAAGAATGCAAGTAAAAATTGAAAAATATGCTAACTGTTCAGATTAGCCTTTGGCAGCAATTTTTAGTACTTGTACACTTTACCAACTCTTTCTATAAGATATTGATTTCATGTAAGCTTATTTGTTTGTTTTTTTCCCCATCACTGTCAGTGCTAATCGATCAATAATTGACAGAGTTGGTAAAACCTGTCTGAGTTAATCAATTTTTGTCACATGAACTGCCAATGTTGATTCAGATATCTATTGCATTGGTGACAATCACTCAGCTGTATGGCATATGAAGTGTATCATGGATAAGATAATTAACTATGTAAGCACAAGACACTGAAACAAGTTCACCTTCATATACTTAGGCAGTTAATACTGCGCATTATGCAATGAGCTAATTTGACATTTACAGACTGGAATGATCTAGTATTACTCTGATGAAATCTTGCTTTATTTACCGTAATATTCCTACCTGTGTTTGATACATGTATGTCTTTGTGTATACTAGAATAATTTATCAAAATTAAATATTCATGTTTATTTTATCTCATAACATTTCTGGCCTGATGTAGCAACTTGTATGATATATTTTTTCTAATTATGTTTTACTGATTTTTCCTTTTTATTGTTTCTCATTATGAATGTTGTAATAAATCAGTATATCACATAACATTCACTTGTATTAGCATTGTTCAAAAGAATCTTATTACCATATTCATCTGACAAGATAGTAAAGCGCCAAAGTCCTTAAGGATAGGTAATAAATAGAATCTCATCACCATATTCATCTGACAAGATAGTAAAAGACTGTCAGCAAAAGTATATGTTATATTTAAATACAATGGTAACGACTGGGTCGAGATCAATACATATATAACATTTCTAGATCTATTGATACTACACTACTGGTAAGCAATATCAGCTGACATTATCTGCCATATTGAGTTTTCTCTATAGTTTGGATATAAAATTCTTAGGGCCACTGTAAACAGCATAATGCAACCACTGTAAGCAGATAAGGGAACTATCCTGTCTTGTAGTTCCCTGTCTCAACTAGGCTCAGAAGTATACCATTGGATTTCATGGATAAAGATAGATTTCACAAAGCTTTAATAATGAAAGATAAAATAATACGTACTGAATATATTATAAAATCGCTTATAGGGTACTCTTCAGCTGATATCACTGCTGACTTGGAAGTTAACAGATGTAATTCTCTATCATATCCTACAATGTTGAGGTGGTTTCGTTATTTTAAAGGAAGATGGCCCATGTTCTGGAAGACTATTATCAAAGATTGGTGAGTGGGAAGTTGCTGCTGTGAAGAGGAAATTGATGAAGATGATTGATACACATTGCAAGATTTTTCTATGTTCATGGGCAATAATTCATTAGCTGCTTTTAATATACTGAAAAATTACTTGAAGCTTAGAAACATTTGTCTAAGAAGGGTCCTACATTTGTTGACGTCTTATCAAAAACAGATTCGGGTTGAATTTGCTAACAAATGCTCACAAAATATGGAAAGAGTGACCAGAGACATTTGAATGATATTGTCATAAGTGATGAAACATGTTTTACATTTTTTAACCCAACACGAGAGAAAATAATAAAGTTTGAATTGGAGAAAATGAACAGAGACCACAAATTGCTCAGTGTAGTTGGACTTTTAAGAGTTTAACATGCGTTGTTTTTAGATCCAAATGGTCTAGTTGACCTGGTAGCTGTAAAAGACATTGTCACTGACCATTTTATGTTAAAAGTTTTGTAACGAAAAATTTTGGAACATTGCTAGACGAGCTGTCTGTGCACCGATACCCAAATATCTGTCTACTCCTTGGCAAGACTCCAGCTCATACAGCCCTGATTTAGCTCTAGAGTTTTTTTCCTGAATCCTGTTATACAAGATGAAGACCGCTCCGGTGGCCTAGTGGTAGAGTGTTTGCCTCGGATGCGGGAAGTCGTGGGTTTAAACCCCGGCCAAGTCATACCAATGACTTTTAAAATGGTACTAACATCTGCCTCACTTAGCGCTCAGCATTAAGAGGTTAGTGTTAAGACTGGTCAGCCTGATGTCAGGATAATGTGACTGGGTGGGACATCATGCTACATGTCTGTGGCATGATGCCCAGTGCTAAGCATCACTATAAACTGTCACGCTGCAGACATCGTAGCGATATGACTGAAAAATTGTTAAAGCTACGTTAAAAGTCCACATCACACACACACACACACACACATTTTATACAAGATTTACTGAGGGGTACACAATCTGAAACCTACCATGCAGTTGGAAGTGCAGTCTTCCAGTTTTTGAACAACATGTCAAAAAGTGAATAAAAAATTCCATTCAATAATTGGATATTCAAACTGATAAAGTGTGTACATGGAAAAAACTTTTAGGGGATGTGCTGACATACTGTTCACTAATAAAGAACTTTGATGTATGGTGAACTAATATTCAGCACCTTTTTAGCATACCTCATAAATAAAATTTGTGAGAAGGGAAGTATGCATTGCTCCAGTGATTGATTTGATAGCTGATTGAAACATGACATTTAAAAACAGACAGGATATCTATTCATAAACTTTTTCAGTCCCAAGCTAGCTGGGGACAACTTGCATGAGAAACATACAGGAAAAACAATGGCTTTGCAGCTAAAAAAGTTGTTTGGTCATCTGTATTCCCATCATGAGTCACAGTTATAGTGATAGGAACAATTCCATATTAGGCAATCATACTCATTATGCAGTATGCTCGTCATTGTGTCTTGGATCATATCGATTTATCTGATTGAACATTGCTTAGTCTAAAGCCAGTGTTTTCATGATACAGCTTGTGTACTATTTAATAAGTGGAAGTTCATATGTAAAATAAATTTTAATGTAAATAGATTTTCAACATTGCTTTCATCTGATATGATAGAGATGCCAGACATTAATGCTATGTGATAAATAGAATCTCAAAATAAGTTTTCATCTCACATGATAGAGAAGTGTCAAAGTCCTCAATGGTCACATTTTCATTTGGTATGAAATAATTGTTGAATAACACAAGTACGCTATAATTGCAAGCAGCCCATGTCATTTTGAGCACTTTTAGAAGGAGTTTTTTTTTAAGTCCAAGTTTTAGCAATTTCCAAATATATGTTTTCTCTGTACTTGTCTATTGAATTCTATACCGTTTTCTTGTTTTTCTGTGTCAACCATTAATACAATACTGTATTAGATTGCCTGGGAGCCATTTCCAGTAAAACAATGATTGCGTGTAAATAAATTATCTGGCAAGTCCAATAATTTGATTATTATTATTATTAATTATTAAGACAAAGTTTTTGTCTTCCAAAGAGTCTGGTTAGTCTGATTTTCTGTAGAACAAAAATGTATGTCTTAGACCAGAGATAAATATTGTAGCAATAGTGTGTCAGCAAGTTCTTGACCAAAATTTACAGGACATTCATTCTACGGCCAAGAAAGGATATTCTCACCTAAGAAAGATAATCCATTGCAAACTAAATGTCACCATGAATTATAGCTCTTGATATCTTACAGGATTACAGCGTCCTTACTTTGTATGTATTTATATCCTTAGAAATATTGACCTTCATTTGTAATTTAATTGTACATCTTTCTCTGAATTAGTGAGAGTTCATCGGGTAGAAGGAAGAACTGACAATCGGTTACACAGCAAAGATTGGTTCTATATATTTTGTTAAAGTGTTATCATAAAGCTTGTTGATTTTTTTCAGCAGAGTATAAGTTACCTAACAGAAATGTCATTTTGAATAAATAAACAATTTTGAGTAGGATACATTGTTTCATTCAAAAAACCATATTGAATGTAATACCTCAATATCTTGAAAAAGCACACTCTCTCTTTTTGGACAAAACTTATACCTACATTTTCCTCAGAGAGCAGATTGTTACTTCAATCAATCTTTGAAATGTCTTGTTAGAGCTTGATGGGTTAGATCAATATGTGTACATCTAATGTCTTGTTAATAGGTTGATATGTACACATTTAATCTCTTTTTTTTACGTCCGATGGTCTTAAACTATGTAACATGGACAGGTAATATCCAACAAAAAATCAATTTAAAAAATACCTTTATTTCCCTAAAATATAAAATTAAAGTGAAAGAATTAAAAATAGCCTACAGTATGTTTAAATTCATATATTTCCTATCAGTTTTACAGTATTCCAGAAATGATCCAAGAGTATTCAGAATGAAGGTTCTAATGTGCCTATTGATATGCTAACACCACTGAAGAAACACTGTTCTGATATTCAGAAGGTTTCAGTCAAGGGAATCCAGTGAAAGTTGAAGTCAATTAAGTCCTTAAATGTTTCACATAATACAATGAATTCAATTCTTTGAATAATTTAAATATAGCCCAGCAAGGTAGTGTCTGTTTAGAATATTTTTTTTTCTGGTCAGCAGTTTCAATGAACAAATTATAAATAAATCAAATTTCCTCTCCAACTCTTACAACACTGGAATATAACTGAAGAATGAAACACTGCATTCTTAATAGTCACAATATATGCATCAAAACAACACATCTCAGTCACTAGAAAAGATTCCAAGTATTTAATTTATTCTGTATTGTGAAATATCTTAACAGTCATGGTCTGCCTCATTTAATTATTGATCTTATGGGATATCCATAGTATAAATGTTCTCCCTAGATCACATTATATTGATGTAACCTACATTCAACTAATGCGTGTGCACTTTGACCGAATTCTTGACATGAATTTGGCAATTCGTGCCTGATTTATGAATAGGGAAAGTACATACATTTACTCTTCTTCTAGCGCAGGCCAGCCACATAATTAAAGAATTAAGAAATAAATGTCATTAACCCAAAAATGACTTAAATAAAATCATATATGTGTGTGTGTGTGTGTGTGTAGATAGATAAATATCCATAACAGTTGTTATCACTTAATAGGTTAAATCAATCTGCGTACATTCTTTCCTCTTAGTGGTTAAATTAGTCTCTGTACATCGAATATCTTATTGATGGGTTGATCTGTGTATATTTAATGTCTTTTTATCACTAATGGTTAAATCAGTCTATGTCCATCTAATGTCTCATTGCTTAAGTCTGTGTAAATCTCTTGTTACCACTCTGTTGGTTAAATATGTCTTTGTATATATATTTTTAGTGCTTAATGGGTTAAATCAGTTAGTGAATATTTAGTATCTAATGCCTACTTAATGGGTTGATCTGTGTAAATTTAATGTCTTTTTACCACTTAATGGGTTAAATCAATCTGTGTACATTTAATATCTTGGATTGCCAGAACAGAGACAGTTAGGCATACATATTAACACAGAATTGTATATAGAGACATGCCAACTCTCCCAGTTTAATATCGTTTATTGTTTTATTTTTGGCTTCCTGCATAGATGTAAAACTTCCTAACCTGTTTGATGTTGATCAATTTAAGCACGTTCTTTTGTATGGTCCATATTTCTAAGGTAAGAGATCCACGTTTGTCCAATTGAATTTAGAATCGGCCCACTTGTGGCAAAAGGATCGGAAAGTTGGTCTTATTTTAAAAACTCCTGGAAGCAACTGTGTAAACTATACTCAGTGAATAAAACTGCAAATCAGCAATCTGCTACCATTACAGCTTGCGACCTAGGTAATAAATTTGCACATGACAATGTTTATTCGGGTCTGTTATCTGCTGGATACGGTAAGTCACCCTTATGTGATATGCAATTCTCATTTTGCGTTTGAAATGACGCAGTATTCGGCCTAGCATTCATGAGTATTTTATCTTTAAAGTGTCAACTGACGTACATTATTTTTTACAAGTCCCTGTTGTATGCATAACAATTAGAATGGAAATCCGCAGCAGCTGGGTTTGTCTTCAGCCCAAGTTCGTGCTTCAAAGTATTCCTGGGACCAAAGATGGGTAATTTTATGCACGATCTCAAAGCTTGTACACAAACAAAGCTTAAAGACAACGCAGGCAGAGAGATAGTTTTCTTCTACAAAAGCTAGCGAGCAGGTTTGTTGTTCATGATTTGTGTGAATCACATACAGATTTGTGATGTTAGAACCAAAGTATAGTTGGAAAGATGAACTGGTTATTGGTGCGTAAGTTATAGAGTTTCAGAAGTGATAATGGGGAATGATGGATGAAGATGTAGTAATGTAGAGTTTTAAAGATTATTTTTAGTGAAGCTAGTCAATAATTGACCTCTTGTGATAAGTCTTGTTTATATAAACGTTTTCTCTACTATGAAGATAAATGCGGGAGGTCGTGGATTCGATCCCCGGCCGAGTCATAAAGACTTACAAAAATGGTACTAACATCTGCCTTGCTTGGCGCTCAGCATTAAGAGGTTAGTGTTTGGACTGGTCGGCCTAGTGTCAGGATAATGTGACTGGGTGGGACATCATGTTACATGTCTGCGGCATGATGCCCCAGTGCTAGACATCACTATAAACTGCCACACTACAGACATCGTAGCGATATGACTGAAAAATTGATGAAGTTACGTTAAAAATCCAAATCACACACACACACACTTTAAAAAAAGCTGCTTTCTCATAACTGAAATTTGGTAGTACTCAAATTGTTTCGTAACTGTGGCATTATATTCAACAGTTCCAATTCATTCAGCGCTATAACGTGCCTTGAGAATGATACTGCAATATTCAGGAGAGATACAACTATCTTGTCCTACTCCCTCTCTCTCTCTCTCTCTCTCTCCACGCTGACAGCCAGTTACCCCTCCCGTCACAAAATGACCTTTCCGCAACCTTGACAGTTGCCAATCAAGTAAGTAATCTCAATCTGATTAAAATCCATGTATGGCTGTAGACATCTGATTTTTACCCGAGTGTACGACTCGCGCTACTAATTCAGTTCCCATAGTAAACCTTTGCAAAGACCATGATATTAAAACTTCAATAACTTCAAATGTGTGAGTACTCGTGATCCGCCTTATATTTATTAGTATAGACATATCGTTGATGACAGCTGTGTACAGAAAACCATATGACCCAAGTCATTTTCTGGATAGAGTCGGGTGCTTATTTCAGTGATGAGTCTTTCAAACTCAAGACTGTAAAAGGGACTAAAATTATATCAATAAAACAATGTCTTTGTTTGATTTATTCAGTTACGACTAGAATAAGTTCTCAAGAGATTATTTTTCTTTAAATCTTGCTTCATTATCAATCAATCCAGGCCAGACAATCCCATATATACACTATTTTATTTCATCCGTTTCTAGACTGGTTCCCATTTTTCCATATCAGTGCCATGAGTCTTGTAAGTTAACTCAATCCCAAACCAGACTGGTTGGAATGAATGATATAGCTGTCAAGCACAAGACACCACAACACCATCAGAACATTAGCTGTTACAAAACTCCACATGTTGTATCAGTATAAAGCTTAATCAATCAAAGAAGGAAATACCAGCATTATTAATTTGTATTAGTTCAAATTCCATTATTTCTATCATCAGAACCATTATAACTGAATTTGTTTTATATGAGATATATATAACCAATGCATACTAACGCCCTTTAGCTAGGTCGATAGATCAGCCCCAAACCTATATTGATATTGACTGGCGGTTTGAGGGCTGATATCGCCTATTCATTAAAACCTACAAAAATCTGCAGCCACTCTTGTCAGCACAAATCGATGTATATTTTATACACTTACCAGTATTTCTAGAGGCTAATGAGCTACTGTCGGCTGAGGGTACATACATACTATTTTCGGATTAAATCCAATGTTTGGCGACTTGTAAATCCACGTGCAATAACACAACCTTCTGTCCTGTGGCCATTTTGAATTTCGTGCAGTCTATATGGGATGCAAATCCGACTCAAAAAGAAATTTGTTTACGTCTTCTGTACAGTCTATTGTTCCAAATCAAATACTGCAAATATCCGGTCACAAATGCATTGCAGTAAATGTGGGAATTGTTGCATCCAGTAATCCTATTTCACATGAAAATCGCAACAATGTAATGTTTAGTTCTGAAAGTGACATTTTAGGGTAAACATGTACTCTAGACCTACAGTAGTACTGTGTACCGTATCAAACAATGTGGCATCACATCGCATTGATCATTCTGTTTTGAAAAATCATTTTGTCGTTGTAAAATGTTCTGTTTATTCGGATGGAAGGTTTTCCTTTGATTTATAATTTGTAAAAAGGTATAATCTACTTTTGCTAGTTCAACTTTGTTTGGGACTATAATTTATGCACAACAAATGAAAGGTGCACCGTCTGTCAGAATGAACGAAATTATTCGTTCTTCTTTCCATCTAAATAATTTCCACTGAAATAAAAACTATGTGATAAAAAGAATCTCAAATGGGTAATGATTTAATATTAAATTTATGAAACTCGTTGAATACTGTCCAGCTTTTGCTCGCCAAGGCTCGCAAAAAGCTGGACACTATTCAACTCGTTTCATAAATTCAATATTAAATCATTACCCATTTGAGATCCACTGTTTATCACATAGCAGGTATAGTTTTCCTATTGAATGTGCAGTTTCATATTTTTGATATTAACACACGTTAAAATATAACTTTATGTGATTCTGATTGGTCCAAATATGCCCATGAAATTATTGTGCAGTATTCTCTTTACTGATTGGCTGCGACCGTGGGAAAACTTTTTTAACCCCGCCTTCTGGAATTGTTTGTTTTGAATGAACATTTTTGGCCGCCATTTTTTGATTCGACTCGCGAAAGGGAATTGTGAAAAAATGGTCTCGTCCAGTCTCAATATTGCCAATTTACCCCAACAAGGGTTTGTTATGTCATGTATAACATGTCATAACATGAAAAATGGCAAAACCCCCAAACAAGAACAATAACAACAAGTAAAACTATTGCTTAGATGATAACGAGGGTGGGGGTGGGGATAGATGGGCAGTATATCTGTAGCATGGAATCGACCCTATATACAAGCTTGGTTTAAATGTGAACTTGTTGAAGTAAATAAACTCACCTTTGGTCACAGAAGAATGTAGACATAAACCGGTCTCCCAAACAGACAGAACTTTATCAAGCCACAGCATATCTACGCGGTAAATATGTAATGCAAGTCCGATTCAAAAGAGATTTGTTTCCGTCTTCTGTACAATCCAATGTTCCAAACCCCACGACCATCGAATGTTGTCATTACTATCTATACAACGCCCGACTCACATTATGATAATGTTCAAAAGACAAGAATGATTTTACATTTGTATGAAGTAACAGCTTTGGCGAAGTAGAGAAAAAAGTATCCCCGTCATATAAGTATATAGTTATCAGTAATATTCTTTGTACTTAGACTGTGAAAATAAGTCCCTAGTCCCACCCACAAAACCAACACAAAAAAGAAAATATAAACGAAAAAAAACCCATAAAAGATTAAAATAATTAGGAAGCATCCACGTAACAACAAAGGCGTGCTGATGGAGCTTATTTTTCAAACGGAAACCTCGTGTATATTTCATTATGTTTCACCACCCTCCAAAACAATTATTTATACACGTAGAAAGTGAACTAAGTTCGTGTGTGTAAGTATGAGAGAGACAGACAGACAGACATACAGAGACAGAGAGGGAAAGAGAGACATAGAAAACTGAATATGAAAATGAAGACCAGTATTTACACAAGTTCTGTACATTTTCTATGAACCTAAACACAAAGATGTAATTATCTCTTGAAAATGTGGATGCGAGAACAATTTGACGTACCTTATAACGTCTGGGGTCAAACATATGCGTACCAATGGCATATTGTATGTTTGATCAACGCCTTCGGAGTAATAAACGCATTTCTCTCTTTATACACAATGAAAATGAAGCTGAAACTTACGTTTCCCTTTTGGCAATAAGAACATTACACAACATTAGCAGTGAAGGGGGACGATATAGCGACAATGGCAATTTGCATTACAAGAATTAGTGGCAAAAATAGAGAAGAAGTTTGGTGGCAAAACAGTAAAATCGCAGATGGCTACTTTCTGGGGATTTCCTAAGGTTTTCATCGGAGTAAGAATAATTACGCTAACTGAGCAAGAAGCAAAAAAGATTCCTGCCCACTTCTATGTTTTGGGATTTCTCATCAACTCTTGGTACCGGGGATGCCAATTCCACAGACCATGCTACAGATGTAACAACTTAGGACATTTGACGAGAGAATGTCCAAGCCAAACAAACCCGCAAAACAACCCTCCAAGCTCTTATGCGGGAGCGGTAACAAAACACAAAGTGGACACAAATACTGAGAAGCAAATCGAAGAGGTACCTGAGCCCGTAGAGGACAAACTTGAAGAAACGGATACAAACATCTTCCTCTCTTCTGGAGATATCCAATAAGTCCAGAAAACAACTCGCACGAAAATGAGAAGTGGAAAGATGATAGTCAGAACAGCTCGTCGGATAAAAGAAAGCAAAAGCGAGGGCAAGAAGAATACAGAAACAAAAAGAAAAACAAGCAAAGGAAATCAAACTGATAGAGAAAGATACAGCTCCCTTCTTCGTATTAGAAGAGCCCAACTTTGAGGGGAAGAAAAAACTGGAGAATTCAGACTCCCAAGCATCGCAAGAAAACAAAACTATTGAAGAAACCATAAATCGGGAATCACCAACTCAAGTGCAAGGAAAAGAAGTGGAGGAAAAGAACAAATCAGGAAAAGAAGTGGAAATGAACACATCAACACCCATAATGCCCCTAAAAAGGAAGAGATCGGCATCTACGCCAAGAACCCCATCAGAATCCGAATTAACGGAAATGATTAAAGAAGCAAGGAATGACAAAATGGACCTTGAACAAAGAAAGCGAGCAGCTTCCTGGACCAGAGAAAGCCAGAGAAAAGCGATTAGTCTAGCAGAATACAGAGCCAAAAGAACTGCTCACTAATAGTATTTAACCAATTAAATTAAGATGTTTTTCTCAAAATATGTCAAATTTTAAAAAAAAAATTTTATATCAGTACATAGTCAAGAATGGAGGAATTAAACCTGCATCTCCTGACTATGAACATTAATGGAATTACAAATAAAACTGATAAAATAATATTATTAGCTAAAAATTATGATATTATACTACTGCAACAAACGCATGGGACGCCTGAACACTTGGTGAAGAAACTGGAAGAGGAGTTAGACGCTCTAGTTCTCACCAGTAACCACCCAACAAAAAAAATATCGGAATGGCTACAATCGTTAGGCGCTCCGCCAAAGGACTAAACTTTGAAAATCTAAAGACCCCAAACGAATTGGAGGGACGTTTTATGCATATTAAACTAAATAATTGGAATATTTTTAATATATATATATATATATATATATATATATATATATATATATATATATATATATATATATATATATATATACCATCTGGAGGAATTAATCCAAAAAAATAAAAAAATAAAAATAGATTTTATAATAAATGTAAATCAATATATTCACAACTATATTGGAAACCCGTGTATTATAGGAGGAGACTTTAATTGGATACCGTCAGAATTAGATAAGAGTGAAAGACTTACAGAAAACGATAAGAAACTACACAAATGGATTAGATTATTTACAAAAACAAATAACTTAGAAGACACTTACCGATGGTTAAATGAAAATGGAAGGGATTATACATATTTATATAGGGGAAATAAAGGCAGTAGGCTCGATACTTTCTATATGTCGGCAAACTATATCTCTGCAGTGAAAACATGTTTAATACATGACAATCAACGAGGTGATCACAGATCAGTAGTACTCAAACTAATAATAACTAATAATTGTAAATGGGGACAAGGAATATGGAAACTAAATAACACTCACTTAGCGGGTTAAGAATACGTGAAAACCGTACAGAACTACCTGGACAACTTTAAAGAAACTATAGGAGATATAATGGAAGAGTGGGAAAAACTTAAAAAGGAAATAAAACGATTAAGTAAATACTATAGTAAAATTAAGAAACTGCGCAAACAGTGGATACAAAAAAACTATATTGATTTGCAAAAAAAAATAACCCACCAACTGAACTAGATGATGCAATAACTCAACAATGGACTAACCTAGAAAAAGAAATGACCCAAGGGATCAAAATAAGGGCGGGAAAATTCGACAACCTATATAAAAAAGGGAGGGGTCTATATAAAAGACTAGAAATTAAGAAAGGGGAAAATAAAAATATTGATTCAATACGCTATAATAATACAATCTTCAGAGATAAAAAGAACATACTAGAAAGTGTCAGGAGCTATTATACTAAAATATATGAATCCCAACATATTGATGCTAATAAAAAAATAAATAAATATAAGCAAATACTATTAAATGATAATAAGAATTGCGAAAAATTTATTACCTCAAGTGAAATTTTAAATGCTATTAAAAGTCTAAAAAAAAAGGGAAATCCCCAGGATCCGATGGGATTACCTCTGATTTTTATATAAAGTTTCAAAATGAACTAGTTGATATTTTAGAATTATTATATAACAACATATTATTTAAGGGAGAAATGTCAAAAAGTTTAAGGGAGGGCATTATCACATTAATATATAAAGGGAAGGGGGATAGAGAGGAGGACATTATCACATTAATATATAAGGGGAAGGGGGATAGAGAGGAGGGCATTATCACATTAATATATAAGGGGAAGGGGGATAGAGAGGAAATTAAAAATTGGAGGCCTATTACACTCTTAAATACTGATTACAAAATATTAAGTAAAATTATAACGAATAGAATAAAAAATTGCTTAAATAATATAATTGATTTAAACCAAAGTTGTGGGGGATAGGGAGAAAAATAACTAATAATTTACTTTCAATAGGAGCAATAATAGAATTTTTAAAAACCAAAGATGAGAAAGGAGTCATGTTCTTATTCGATCAAGAGAAAGCCTTTGATCGAGTGGAACATGATTTCACTTTTAAAACATTAGAAAAATGTGGATTTGGACCCAATATGATAAATTGGATAAAATCAGTGTATAAAAATATAACTTCTAAAATAACCATTAATGGAGCTGTAACAAATGAAATTAAAATTAATCGTTCAGTAAGGCAAGGTTGTCCTCTCTCCATGCTATTATACGTAATAGCAATTGAATCCTTGAACATAAACATCAACCATAACACTAACATTCAAGGAATTAAAATACCGAATATGACGCATGAATTCAAAACTATGCTACATGCTGACGACTGCACGAACTTCACCAGAGATGAATATTCCTTCAAACACTTACAAGATGAATTTACACAATTTGGTAAAGCCTCTGGTTCAATAATAAATCACGATAAAACAGAAATTTTACTAATAGGAAACTGGAGAGGAAATCACCCAGGTCTCCCTCCGAACCTGATTAAAGATCATGTACAAGCATTAGGAATCTTTTTCGGATTGAACTCTACTCACAAGAACTATCGTGAGTTAATATCCAAGATTAACGAACAGATAGAATCTTGGACGGATACAAGGCTAAACTTAATAGACCGAATACAAGTTGCTAAAACTTACATGTACAGTCAATTGAAGTACATACTGAATTCGGTTCACTTTACTGAAGCTATGATTGGAAATATTGAGCGGAAAATAGTGAGCTTTATCTGGAATGATAAAATTCACTATCTAAAGAAAAAATACATATGCAGACCAAAAGATAGAGGGGGTCTAACTTTGCCAAACTTGAGTATATACCAAAAATCAATAATATTGAATAGATTTAAAAATTTAAATAGTTCACCAAAGTTTCCTTGGGAAGCAATATATATATATATATATATATATATATATATATATATATATATATATATATATATATATATATATATATTTATTTATTTATTTATTTATTTATTTGGATATATATGTCGATGTAATAATGGCATTTATAAAAACAACAAGCTAACCAAGCTTTTACAACCTCCAGGATCTTTTAGAAGAATTAAAGAATTCATGTATATCTATAGAGATAAGTTAACAATATAGAATAAGAGGAATAAAATCTATAAAATCTTAAATGAAATAATAACACAAGATAAACAAGAAATTGAATTTTGTTATCCCCATTTGAACTGGTCAGCCATTTGGAAAAACTGGGAAAGTATAGGATCTGCCTCTATACAAAGTAGGCTCTTTCTGTACTTGCATGACAAATGGCTGACAGGTGAAATGGCTTTTAATAGGCATCTGCTACCTATTATACCAAAATGTAGATTATGCGGAAAATCTTTAGACTCCAAAAAAACATTTAATATTATATTGTTCCAAAATGTATTCTGAGAGACAAACAATAAGAAATAGAATCCAAACTAAATATGGCAACTTAGATGATAAACATATATTACATACTAACGGTATAAATGAGAAGGAAATTTACTGTGATATAATCCTTTATATTAACAAAATTATGAAAACTAAAATAGATTTTAATAATTAATATCTGAAATCATTTGAATCAACCTGTGAGACTCTTTGCTCTACATACCCATAGACACACATATACAAAACAAAGAACTGACCTACACATGGTGAGATCCAGTGGTGCGAGACCAATACTACGTGACTAACGTGAGGTAGTACGACTCGCACCGGATCTCACCAAAGGGTAGTTATACAACAAGAACATAACGAAAACAAAAATATGTACCATACACATACAGAACTAACATAATAAAATACATGCACACTTCTACAATCCAATCTACTACTTTTTTTCAACTATTCACTCACTTCCTTACAGCATACACTAAATCAGCAAAAAGGTCCAAACAGACCGAGAGATACGGTAAACAACCGAATCTCGAGAGTCAAACTTGGCCAATAAAAATAAATAACAACTCCAAGAATCTGATCTCTGTTGCCAGTCCTAACATAAATACAAGATATCGTACAAAACAAATAGCACCAACACATAGCAAACACGGGACAACACTGATCCCTGGCAAGGATCTCTATCAATAATTTAACTCCAAGACCAGCCAGGGTTGAGGAGTATTTGAACGTTAGATTAGGGAGGTGTACAAACCCTACAATCAAAATTATAAAAATGGAAATTCAATAAAAATACAAACAACACTTATACGATGGGGGAAACATGAACATATAAAATCCATTGACTTTTGGCACTAGGGGGTTCCTCAAACGATGTGAATTCTGAGAGGAACCACACCAATAAAAACTAAGAAGACGATGAATCGGGGTGCACCGGCTGTGGAGACGAGAAGCGATGGCATAGCTGCGTCTACCAAAGTCAACACAGGTCTACTTCCTGAAGAGGTCAATTTCAATTGGGATTTAGTGGATTTTCTCTCTTCTTCGCAAGAATTTGTTCCGGTACCAGTACCTTCGCCACCTTCTCCTTCTTTACCACACGTCGAGGATTTTAAACAGAGACAGAAAGAAGAATTGGAAAATTTTTTACAACAGCTGAAAGAAGCAGAACAAGCTTTTCTCCTTCAACAGCAACAACAACAGCGAGAAGAAGAAGAGGCAAGAAGGAAACGACAGGAGGAAGAAGCAGCAGAGAAGAAACAAGGTCTAGGAGAGAAGAAGAACAGTGAAAGTCAAACGGTAACGGTATTCATGGACATTTTGGCAGATTTAAGGAGTCTGAAACAAATGTATCAGACTTCTTTATTACGACCCAAGAGAAAAAGACCTTCCCGAGCCAAACAGCCCAACCCTGTTAGTACGCCTGATATATCAGCCATGGTGATTTCTACCCAATCATCAACAGGAGCAGGTCCAGAAGTTGGCCTTGGCCGTGGCAAAGGCTTAAGGCAGTTAAAGCTGATTGCTTCTCGTTCCTGAGTTTGTTTGTTTTTTAAAAACAAACACTCAACGGTCTTTTTCAGGGCCAACCACTTCTTTCGAAAAGAGTTATTATTCATTTTGCCTCAGTCAATTAAAACTCAAAAATCCCTTTTTACCCCATGATGTAGGTGTGTGAGTGTGTGAGTGTAGGTCCTTATCATTCTAAAAAATCATGACCAAGAGACACTTGCGTTTTTTCAGTCTGGTCTATTCTGGTACAAATTTTACAATTCAATTCACAACACTTTAAAAAGTTCATAGACTTCTTCTGTGTCTTTTGTCTTTCACTCTCTCTGTTTTCTGAAGTTCTTCACTTTCACAAGTTTTTCCTCCTCTTCTTCCTCACTTTTTTCTCGTCTTCTTTTCTTCTCTTTCTGAACGTGTCGGGGTTCTTCCTTTGCCGAGGGCACCTCTTCTTCTTCTTCCTCCTGCATCTGTTGTTTCTTAGGGCAGTCTGAAGACCAGTGTCCTCTTTCTTGACAATGATAACAGGTATCTTGACTTTTGTCTCTTTTGACACCTGTCTGGCTTTTTTGACGGTCTGGACATTCTGTAGCCCAATGCCCTTTCTTCTGACAGATATAGCAAGTATCTTGACTTTTATCCCGAAAGGAGGGGAAGTAGTCCGTCGACTTGTCTGAAGAAAACATTCTTATGACACCTCGCAAAGCTCTGATCAGAAATTCGATCTGTGTTGACTCTTCCATTCTTCTGGTCGGTTTGAGAGTGAAATGAATACTTGGAGGGAAGGCACTAGCCCTTTATATATACATTGACCCTGACATAAATATAAAGGTGACCATGGCGTTTCAAATGTAGTCATTTGACCTTTTGCAGTCAAGATGAAACGATCGCATCATTTCGTGAAAAAAGGAGAAGAAAGTAATAGGCAGAAACGTGACTTATCACCTCGCACAGTTGCTGAAGTCTTGGCTCAAATTCATGCCAGCGATTTTGAAGATGACATGAGTGAACCAGAATCCAGACCCAGAGAGTTTACACAAAGCCAAAGTCCGCCATCACCACTAAACCCTGAAAAGTACTACCACATTCGAGAAACGGACAAACGCTCCTCTAGAAAATTTAGAACCACGGCCTACACGTACACGGTGAAATTAAAGATTTCAAGTCCAACGTACCGTTGGAGAAAGCAGAAGGGTTCATCACCGATGTGTGCGATTCTTTGTTAACCACACTGAAACAGCAATGTGAAGCCAAAGAAGACGATCGCTTGAGACTTTCCATTCATCACGACAGTTTGAAATCTGCCGTTTGGATCGAGTTTAGCAGCGCAGCAGAATTGACACTACCAAAGTCATCGACAAGATTGAACACGTACAGCAATCCAACGACAAGTCTCAAATCACTGATGGAAAAGCGACACTGTTCAAGACCCATGTTTCTCTTCCCAAGGGACCTGACAGCGCAAAAAGGTATTATTGCTGGACGACCCTCGCAGCGTCAAGCGCAGCCTCGTTCAAATTAACAATCCTCAAGACAAGATGTGTTTAGCCCGTGCCATCGTCGTAGGACGAACTTATGCCGACAAGAACAACACGCAGAATGGAAAAGAGCCTGGAAAACTATTCAACGATCGGACAGAGCCAAACAACGAAGAGAAGCAGAACTGCTATTACAGCAAGCGGGGATATCCAAAGACACTGCTTGTGGCATTCCTGAAATACAAAAATTGCAAGATGTCTTGGCTCCACGCTACACGTTGAAAGTACACCCTCAAGAAGTGCGCGGGCCTCTGTTGTTTCGAGGCAAAAATTTCAAAGACGGAAAATACATTCACGTCTATCATCATGATGAACATCTCGATACAAATACCAATATAAATGGATTCCTGAGATACGGTTATTATTGTGAGAAATGTGACTATGGCTATAACAATCGAGAGCAACACAAGCTTTATGGATCGAAATGTGAGGGATGTTTGGTCTCTAAAACCTGTCTGGACGAAGGACAAGAACGAGTGCATTGCCCAGCTTGTCAGCGCACTTTTGTCAGTCCGACCTGTTACCAACAACATCTGAAAACGCAAGGTTCACAGCAGAAAAGTGCTTGTCAGCTGCTGAGATTGTGCCCAACTTGTGGACAAGTGATACGTACCAATAATACCAAGGCGCACGCATGTTCAAGAAAGAAGCGATGTCACATTTGTCACCAAATCGTGGACTTGGAACACGAATGCTACATTCAAAATTACTATTCCAAACATGAAGAGGAAAACGAATAGAAGAAAGGGGATTTCATCTTTTTCGATTTCGAATGCATGCAAGAGACTGGTATTCACATTTCTAATTTCTGCGTGGCTCACCGAGCGTGCGAGAAGTGCATCCAAGAGACTATCTTTAGTCATTGACCTCACTGCAGCAAGATTCCTGGAGGACGTGAAAAAATCTTTCGGGGACCGAAAACGCTGGCCGATATCGCCCAATGGGTCTTAACCCTATCGACGAGACGTGGAGCCAAAAGGACATCGAACGTTACGGAGATTGTCATCGCCATGCCACGATGGCTCACAATTTCTCGGGATACGATGTGCAATTTCTTCTCAGATACTATACGGAACAAAGTACCGGACGTCCTAAAGTGACTTTGAACGGAGCCAAAATCATTTCCATGGAAGTGGGCCAAGTGCAGTTTAAAGATTCGATGAGTTACTTGGCCATTCCTTTGAGTCGAATTCCTAAAACGTTTGGAATGACAGAAATGGTCAAAGGCTATTTTCCGCACTTTTTCACTACCGATGCCAATCAACACACCGTTCTACCCAATTTGCCCGAGGCTCACTACTACGACCCCGACAGCATGCGTACCGAACAACGAGAAGCTTTCTGCGCTTGGTACCAGACTCATGCCTCGGACCCCTTTGACTTTCAGGAAGAAATGTTAAAATATTGTCGTTCCGACGTGGACATTTTACGACGTTGCTGTGGAAACTTTCGAGAAGCATTCATGGAGCACGGAGGGATCGACCCTTTAAAAGAAGCCTGCGCCATTGCCAAAGCGTGTTCCTTAGTGTACCGCCAACGATTCATGCCCGAAAACACCCTGGCTGTCACAAGTCCTCAAACGACGAACTTTGTCCAACGTCACTACTCGGTCAAAGCCCTACGCTGGTTACATTACTTGTGCCACAAGGAAGACAAATGGATCCAACATGCTCGCAACGGAGGAGGCGATAAAACCATCGGAACGTATTCAGTGGATGGTTGGGACTTAGAAAACCCTAAGATCGTGTACGAGTTTAACGGGTGCTTATTTCGCGGATGTCTCATCTGCTACCCTCAACGTGGCACTAAAAATCAGTTTTTACAACAGACTATGGAAGACCTGTTCCAGGCCACTTGTCAGCGTCGCTTGAAGTTAGAACAACAAGTATAGCAAGTGGTGGAAATGTGGGAACACGAGTACGATCATCGTTTAAAAACCGATCCCGAGTTTAAACGCATCGTGGAAAGTTACAAGCTGGTGGACCCTCTGAACCCGCGGGACAGCTTGTACGGAGGACGGACGAATACCACCTGTTTGCTGTACCAAGCTGACGAGGAGAAAGGAGAAGAAATCAAATACCTGGACTTGTCTTCGCTGTATCCTTATGTGTGCAAATATTGTCACTTTCCCACAGGGCACCCGCAATTGCTGACGGAACACATCAACCTGGACAAGATTCGACAATACGAACGATTGATCAAGTGCAAAGTCTTGCCTCCCACGAACTTGTACCATACCGTTTTACCTCATCATTGCCAAGGAAAACTGATGTTTCCCTTGTGCCGTACCTGTGCCGAAACGTGCAACCAAAACTGTTAGAAGTGTACGAAATTTACCACTTTCCCAAGACAGAACAGTACCACAAGGGCGACGAGACTCAGAAAGACATTTTTGCAGACTACGTGAATGCCTTTTTGAAACTGAAACAAGAAGCCAGTGGCTATCCTTCCTGGTGCCACACTCCCGAAGACCAAAAGAAATTCAAAGAGAAATACTGGGAGCAGGAAGGCATCACTTTAGACCACGTGGAGAAAAACGAAAGAAGGCGATCGTTTGCCAAAGTGATGTTAAATTGCTTGCGGGGCAGAATGGCACAACGACCGTGTTTATCCAAGACGGAGTATTTGACAGAACCTTCCCGCTACTTCCAGATGATTCACGACAAAACCAAATACATGAAACACGTGGACGTCTTTCGTGAAGACTTGATCTTAGTCAATTACGAAGAAGAACTGGACTTTGTAGGAGCCGGCGAATTTGGAAGTGTCATCATTGCGGCCTACGTGACAGCCCATGCTCGCTTAAAATTGTACGAAGCCTTACACCAATTAGGAGATCGTGTACTGTATTTTGACACGGACAGTTGCATCTACATCGATCACCTGGGTCACTGTCACCCTGACATTGAAGGAGACCATTTACGAGCCTGGTCGGACGAACATCCCGACGACAAGATTCTAAATTTTGCTAATGGCGGTCCCACAAATTACGGCAACGAATACCGGGACCCACAAGGAGAAGTGCACACGGAGTGTAAAGTGAAAGGATTGACTCTCAATTATCGCACCGGTCGAGTGGTGAACTTTGGCGCATTGAAAGAAGCGTTGCAGTCTGGACAGGATGGAAACTTTAAAGTGACCATCTATCAACCTCACAAGATTGTACGTTTACCCACACACCAAATTGTCAGTCGACCCTTGGAAAAAGTGTATCAAATCGTGTACCAGAAGCGAGTACAGCTTCCCAATCACTTCACTTTACCGTACGGTCACGTCGATATTGGTCAGCATATAAAGAGGGACAACGTCCAGAACCGATAGTTCATTTGTAAATACCAACACCAAGCGAGAAAGATGAATCCTTTCACACAGCAATTATCGAGCGTAAGACTCAAGTCCAACGAGAAACTCGGGTGCGATGTTGTGCCTTGCGATGGCAGGGATGCCGTACGCTATGACCTCAGCGATTCAGTATCACATCATGGGAACTTTGCTATGACTATACCTATCATGGTAATTGATGATGTGCGTGTCAAACCTGACGGATGTGAAAGCGATGCCACTCGTTATCGTACACCTTTTCACTTTACTGGTTTTCATGGTGGATGTCATCATGAAACCATGCGGCTACCACCCTATGGATGTCATCCAAAACTGAGCAAACTCCTACATATTTCACCGTACCCTCATCGAAACGAACCTGTGAAAGACGAATATTCGTTCCCTGTGCGTTTGCCTGAATACTGCGACTTTGAAAGTCGATTCCACACCTTCCGAGGAAAATGGCCAAAATATCTGGGAGGCCGTACCCCCGAAGAATTAGCCAGAGGCCGATTTATCTACTTGGGCGAAGGGGATAAAGCCAAGTGCTTCAGTTGCGGTGTGTTACTTCACGAGTGGGAGAAAAAAGATTCCGCTTACCTGGAACATGCTCGATGGTCTCCAGATTGTCACTACCTACCTTAGTGGGACCTTGTCATTGAAGTGGCATACCATGTCGTTTAAGAAACCAGCTTGGCTATGGAGTCAAACGCTGGACAACACCTAGACAGGTATTTAAACCCCATTTAAAAAATAATATTCAAAGATTACCAAACGAATTGCAAGAAAATATCTACAAGGAAATTTGGCAGGGACTTGTCAGAGCAAAATCTCAATTGGTGCCTGAGGAACTTTTATGTCGAGAAATTCACAAGAGGAAATTGACAAAAGTCAACAAACAAGCCAGATTTCTCTGGATAAAGTGTGCGTTCTTCCGAATATTCCGCTTTAGACCATTTACATCAGAAGACTTTCATGACATTCTTGACCGTTTCCTGGAATGGCAGTGGCCAGAAATTCCTCACTATGTCCATCACTTTCGCTCGAGGAGGTATAACAACGGGCTACCATGCCACGACCTTTATCAGTAGTGATACGACAGATTCCGTGGAAGGAAATCAATGACAATATTCAGACAGTGGAGGATTACCATCGCATTTTACGAGAACTGTGTCCATTGAATTGGGGTCGACGTGTGGTGTGTGTCTTAGTGACTTGCTTTCTGGGATTTCGTTTACCAGCCAATTCCTTGTGGACTCTTTACGAACAATACATAGCAACCAAAACATGAAAGTGGTCCCTTTAAATGTCCACGAGAAACTACTTCTTTTAAAAGCTTTGAGCATTCATCTTGATACTTCTCGACCTCTCCTGTAAAACAAGATTCGTCAACTTTTAGGTACTGAAGATGTGTACGACGATGTGTGTGTATCTTGTGACTTACACCCTCACTGGACAGATGTACGTGACTGGAAAAGTTGGGATTTCGAGGCTTGGACAAAGAAGTGGCACACTATGCTAAAGATTTGTAATCCTGACTTTAAACGTTCAGTGAAAAAAGTAACTTTTAAACCTGTGCTAGTGACAATGCCAGAAGAGGAAGAACCCGTCACCGAGGAAAACCACTCCCTTCAGGAGAGGACCGTCATCGACATTCTCGCAAGGCCATTTCGGAAGGACCTCTGTGTAACTGTGCCAAGGAGTGTTAGGACTCTAAAAACATTACAAATTGTCCCTAGGACACCGAAAAAATGTTGTACAGAGACTTGTTTATATTCCACTATGATCGTTTTGATGTGTCTTTTATTCATGTACTTAACCATTTGGCTTTTATGTATTCTTGTCTTTCGTGTTGCTCACAATTAAAGATGGCAATACACGTGTCCTGAAAAAGTATAAAAACTCTTGTCTTGTCTGTCTGCGTGTCAAAAGTGACATTCTATGCACTATTATAGCTACCTCTGTTGTCTCTGCTCCCTCTTCCACCACTTTCAAAGTCATCGACAACACTTAGATCGTACCAGTTGGGAGGCCGTGTATCTTCGGCATCCCTTTAACATGCTCATTGCCGGACCTAGTGGTTCAGACAAAACCGAATTTGTCAAACGTTTGATCGAACATAAACATCATTTGATCGATCGTCCACCTCAACGGATCGTATGGTGTTACAAAGAATGGCAACGGCGTACAGCCTTCTGCGAGAAAGTCAAGACGATTCCATCGTTTTTGTGGAAGGCATTCCTGGCGAAGACGACGGGATCGTGTCTGACCCCATTGAAACCCATCTGGTCGTCTTCGACGACATGTTAGGAGAAGACGAAGAAGAAATAAACTGTAGTTTACGCGCAAAGGGCATCATCGCAATGAAATTGTCATTTACATCACCCAAAATTTGTTTCAACGAAGTAAAGCTCATCGCACCATCAGTATTAATGCTCATTATGTGGTCTTGTTTAAAAGCCCTAGAGATAAATCGCAAGTGCAAGTCTTAGCTAAACAGTCAGGAACGCCTTGGCTGTCTCATGCGTACGATGATGCCACTCAAACTCCACACGCCTGTTTACTCGTGGATTTAAAACCACCACCCCCGAGTATTTGCGATCGTACCCATCTGTTTCACCACTGGTGCCAAGACGGAGGGCCAGTCGTGTACACGTCTCCGTCGTTGACTTAACAACAACAACAACCAAAAAAAGTCTATAAAAACCTCGGTCACTTTGGGTCTGTCTCACACAGCGTCAACATGACGTCCTTTCAGTCTCATCTTTCCGTCAGATTGATTCGTGCCTTGTACGGCATCAGTTGCGAAAAAAATCCACAAATACAGGCTCGTGTCTTAGAAGCAAGTCTCAGAGAAATCTTGCGATGGTTTACGGTGACAGCACGTCAATTACTGCAAGGCATCATTCACATCCCACATCAAACCAAACGCTTTTTTGACAGAAACAAAGTAGCCTTGACGCAAATGGCCGATCCTCGCATCGACATTCAAACCAAAAGCAAATCATTTTGAAACCTGGAGGTAGAGGTTCTCTAGGAGGTGTTGTCATTCGCTCCCTCTTAAAATGGGATCCCAATGCTCCCAAAGTTCTGCCCAAGAAAAAAGCCACTCCCCGACGTTCCCAGAAGTAACGAAAAAGAGCAGCAGTGTCAAGACCAGGTCACAGTCACAGAGAAAGAAAACGAAAAGCACACAGAAAACAGCTTCTACCCGCAAGAGAGGTACTGCCGCCAGGTCGCAACCTTACATTCGCAAACCACGACCTGCCACAACGGTGACTGCGTCTCCAGTAGCCTCAGGTTCTTCGACTTCTCCGTTGCTGGTGATGCCTGCCAAACCCGACTTGACACGTGTCTTTCCTAATTTGATGAAACATTGGAAACCCGTGTCTCCAAAAACTTCTCCTACTGTGGTGACAGCCTCTTCCTCTTCTTTAGCGGCAGTGGCCGCTGCTCACAAAGTACCTGCCCCCAAAATCAAAGTCCAAGAGCGATCGGGTGTGTTAAAAAGTTTACTGGATTTGTCCAAGCAAGAACTGTCCCGATTGAGTCCGTTGCAAACCCCTCCATGACGTGTGATTCCTGCCATGAAAATGATACGACGAGCCGACAATCAGTGGCGACGCATTCCAGTATAAAAAAGACCTGTGGTAAACGATAGAATCAGTGTTTTTGTACTCCTGAAGGCCCAAAGATGTCCCCTCAAAGAAGTGGACACCGTCACCATCGTCGTTCTCCTGTCCTGAAAGGAAAAGGAAAAAGAAAAGGACAATCACGTCATCCAAGAAAACACTTCGCCAAACATTGACGTCACCCCCAGAAAAGACACACTCGTCCAAAGAAAAAGAGGAGCCACCAAAATGGAAGATTTTTCTTTTGAATGGATAAGTTAGTAAATGATTTCACCAAAAAGATAGATGACAAGATTAAAAAAAGAAAGGATAAAAGACCATGTGCCAAGTCATAGATGGCAGTGTATTTTTGGTGTGTGCCCCGGAACCAACCAACCAACAAACCAAGATGTCACCCCCCGCAAGAGACATCCTTCTTCTACCCCAAAGGAAAGAAAAGGAAGGACTGCCTCCTCGTTTAGTCAAACATTGGGACATGTTGTCCGTCCTGTCCAAAGCTTCTCCACCCATGCGAATACAACTCATTCGAACAGCTTTCAAAGACGTCATCGATACAGTGGGCGAATGTTGTCTGAATGTCTTGAAAGGAACGATACCTTTTGTCTAAACATCGTAAATAATGCTTAGCCAAACATCGACACGTTCTTCGCCAAATGGGCCAAAAGAAAATAACCATTCGTCAAAAGAAAATGATGTTGGTGCAATGCGGAGGATTTTTACCCCTGTTAGGACTTCTTAACAAAGCAGTAGCGGCACCCATGTTGGGTATGTTGGGAAATATTTTACCCGCCATAGCTCCAAGATAAAAGGGTCAAGAAGATAAAAGGAATCTCTGGAATCAAAAGATCTCAGACGTGACCATTGAAATCCGATGGAAGGACGAAAACTGGCTTTAGTACCTTACAAACGATGCATGGAATACCATCGTTGGCAAGAACAACGAACCCCGCATTTACCTCCCAATCCTCATTTGACCGAGATGTCCCAGTTACAGCACAAATTGCACTCGTTGATGGATCGCAGCGATTTGTCAGAAACGGAAAAATCGGAACGATACGGTCAGCTGTTGTAGCGACTGCAACTCTTTCACCAGAAAGCTTTAGACGAAACAGTTCTACCCACTCTGAAAGATTTTAAGACCCTGATGAAAAGTCCACCATCACCACCACCCCCAGCGGTCAAGACAGATGCAGCCCCACGGATGCCTGAGGAAGAAGAGGTACGAGAAGTCTTTCAAACATCGTCAGCAGCTCCCATCCCTAGTATGATTGCAGCGTCCTTGTTGACCCCTTCCCGAACACCCCAACGAGACGAACTTAAAGCTTGGGTTAAAAAGATGATGTCCACTACTCCTTCGACAGAAATCAAAAAGAAAGAAGGGAAACCAGAAGTGAAAAAAGAAAAGAAGACCAAAGCCATCCCATTACCACCACCACCACCACCACTACCCTCGACTTCTACTCCTGTGGCACATCGGACACGTAAAGTCGTTTCTAAACCACCCCTCGTCCCATCCAGAGTAGCATCAGCGAAGAGTGGATAACTTATTAAAAAATGGAGGTGTTAGCCAGCATTTATTACGATCCATCCCATCCTGCAGGTTACGAGGAGTTCACAAATTGTATCTTGCTGCCAAAACTCGACTGAATAGCGTCAGTTCACTTCAAGTGCAACGATGGTTACAAGAGCAAGCCACGTACACCTTACACAAACCCATTCGACGAAAATTTTCCAGAAGTCGCACCCACGTGGAGGGTATCGATCATCAATGGCAGCCGATTTATCCGTTGTCTCATTTGGCCACCTACAAGCGTGGCTACAAATATTTGTTTTGTGTCATCGACGTCTTTTCCAAATTTGCCTGGGTCGTGCCATTGACTTCCAAATCGAGCAGTGAGTTAGTGCAAGCCCTCCACCTGGCGTTGAAACAAAGCGGGTGTCACCCTCCTCGATGGCAAACCGACAAAGGCATCTACGTTCTGAACCAAGCTTTCCAAAAAAAAATTGAAGAAACGTGACATTCATTTTTTCAACACCGAGAATCCTGAAACCAAAGCCAGCATCGTGGAACGTTTTCAACGCACCTTGAAAGAACGCATGTGGAAATATTTTACGCATCAACACACTCTCAAGTACATCGACGTCTTGCTGCACCTAGTCCAAGCGTACAACCAATCTTACCATCGGAGCATCGAACCTGCCCCCCAAGAAGTGACTCCCGACAACGAAATGACCGTCTTCGAGCATCTGTTTGGTACGTCCCCGACGGTGACTGTCCCCATGAAATGTGGAATTTTGGCAACAGGAGATTGGGTGTGCATTGGCAAAACCAAACGCACTTTCGACAAAGGTTACTGAACGAGTGCGTGGCCGTTATCCTCCTGTCTATAAATTGGAAGACATGAACGGGGAAGTGTTAAAAGGAACGTTTCACTTGCCCAAGTTACAACGTGTGACCAAAAAAGAAGACGAAGTGTACGAGATCGAAAGCATTCTCGATCGAAGAACCAGAAAAGTGGGAAAACGACGTGTTAAAGAAGTCAAAGTACATTGGAAAGGATATCCGCCGAGTTTTGACTCTTGGATGGACGCTTCGCAAATTATCGACTATAGAAAGAAATGATCATCATGCCCTTCAACACAGCCTCAGATACTGCAGTGACCTCTCCTTCCCCCAATCCTTCTCTGCAAGATCTACAAAAGCAAACCTTGTTGGTGTAGTGTGGAGAACGTGTGGCTAAAACGCAAATTGTCTTTTTCTGCCAAATCTTTGTGGTGTATTGTGTCATCGGTGCTGCCATTGCCATTTTGAGTTTGCAACAAGGAGACAAATAAGTGTGGACCATTTTACTGAGCAGTTGCATCGGTTACCTTCTCCCCAATCCTCCCCTGAAATATTCTCCTAACGGGAACAACAACGGGAGCCTTGCGTCCAACGTCAGTAACCCTCCTAACAGTCACCATAACAATCCTCTTTTAGACACTCCTCTGACTTCCAACGACCCCTCGGACACTAAAACTCTGGTATTATGAACAACCAATTTTAATTGACGTTACCCAGTGACAGTTCCATGGAGGTGTTTCCCAGAAATACCTTATGCTGTTACACGGCCAAATTACCTCAGGCCATCCAACTGAATCAGGAAGTCCATTGGGAAGTGACTTTAGTGGAAATGATTCACCCTACACAAATCAAAAACATCATTGAAAATCAAAACATTTTTACGGTGGAAGTTCACGACGAGTAAGTGCAACAAAACTTCACCACTGCAAGTGACTAATTGAAAACACAAGACCCCAAAACTAAACGGGCCACCAATCGGTGTAAAATTCCCCCAGGCTATTATTTTAGTGGACAACATTTGGTGAACACTATTGCTGACAGGTTCAATGCCGTGTTTGGCAAAGTCTTGGAGAAAGCCAGAAAAGTGTCACCCTCGAGTACCATAAAATAGCTCGTCGCCTACTGATCAAATTTTCAGAGGATAAAGTATTGGCCATTACATTTTGTCCTGAATTGTATCACATTTTGGGTGGAGACCCCAAGTTGATCAAGATTAGAAACGAAATACCAGCCGTTACCGGCAACTTGGATTTTCGAAATAATTTCGATTCCCTGTAGAAATGAACCAAGGACTGAATTTGATGTTTGTGTACTCCGATGTGGTGGAGTACAACGTGGTGAGACACACCTCCGTACCGTTACTGCGTGTCATTCCTTTCAAAGTGGATTCTGCCACGAACGCTGACGAGGAAGGTGGAAACACCTATCACGTTCACCTCGAATTTGTACATCCTCACTATTTGCCCGTCAGTAAGTCGTATTTCGACACTGTCAACATTACTATAAAAGGAGATCTGGGACAAAATAGTTCATTCACCAAAAGGAAAGTGACACTGAAACTCCATTTTCGAAAACGATTACTCTAACCCCTTGTCAGTCATGTATCCTGTGTACCAAGGAGTCTCTCGACAGCGAGGACATGGTTTAGGAAGATATGCTGCAATCGGCCTTTCGTTCGGTGGCTCCGTTTTTGAAACCAATGGTGACACGGGGATTGCACGCCTTAAAAGGTGCCGCGTTGACGCAAGGCAAAGAATTTTTCCAAAATGTTATCATTGACAAACAAAATCCCAAAGAAGCTTTCTTGAGAGCAGGAAAAATGTCTTGCTTCAAACAAACAAAGACATTTTGGGTCGACGAGAAACTCCTATAAATGCCCCGGACGCTGCCGAGTCAGGCATTTCTACTTCCCTAACGTCACAGCAAGGCCGAGGCAGAAAAAGACGACGAAGACACCCCTTCAGAGGACTTCACACCCCCAGAGCTAGAAAAACTAAAACAAGAAAAACCTTCCGAGACTTAGACGTTGTCGATTATTAAATCAGAGAAAGAAAGAAAAGGATGCACCGAGAGTCTTGCTCCTGTTCCAAGCCGGAACTGGATCTGTTTGCCATGCCACCCACCATGATGACGATGCAAGAATCCCAATGGGTTGAATTTGATTGCATCTCCTCTTTGATGGATTCAGCTCCCATCGAGTTTGAAATCAAAGGACAGCCCGAAGATTACATCGATCTGAATAGCAGTTACATGTATCTGAAACTGAAAGGGATCAAAACGGACAATACCAATCCGGGAGCCGATGCCAGAGTAGCTCCCGTCAACAATTTCATGCATTCCTTGTTCAGCGAAGTGGATTTGTACTTGAATAACAAACTGGTCAGCAGGAGCATGGATACTTACCCTTACCAAGCGTACCTGGAAAATCTCTTGACGTACGGAAAAGAGACCAAGAACACTCATCTGGATGCTTGAGTGGTTTGGAAACCTGACACCACAGGTGAGGACAAATTTAACGACACAGCCCTGACAGCAGATGACGATCCTCACAATGTAGGCTTTAACGACCGTCGAAAGAAAATCCTGCAAGGCCGTAGTTTAGAACTGATGGATCGTTTGCATTTGGACATGTGGTTGCAAGACAAGTATTTGCTCAACGGAGTGGATATCTGCCTGAGACTGAATCGCAGCAGTGTCGCTTTCCATTTGATGGCTCATCCCAACAAGTACAAAACCATCATCCAAGAAGCCATATTTTACGTACGCCGCGTAGAAGTGTTACCTAAAGCGGGAAACAACATCAGTCACACGTTGAGCAGAACAACTGCCAAGTATCCGATACGACGCGTAGAAGTGAAAACTTTCACCATTGCTGCTGGACTCCGATCCAAGATCGAAGATCATCTGTTCCAAGGACAGTTACCCAAACATTTAATCATTGGTATTGTCAGTAATGCAGCCCTCAACGAGCCCTCGATCAAAATCCTTTTCAGTTTAAGACCGCAAGACTTTGTCTATCAGACCCTTCGAACCTAACTTTGTCCAGAAGAATTACTTGAGATCATACTTGTCCCTGCACGAAGCTACCGGACAGCTAGGAACCAACACCAGTCACGGTATTTCGTACGAAGATTATGTAGGAGGTTACACTTTGTGGGCCTTTGATTTCAATCCAGACCAAGGCAGCGACGAGGGACATTTCCACCCTATAAAATCCGGTCAACTGCGTGTGGAACTTCAGTTTGCAGAAGCTCTCGCCGAGACTGTAAACGTCATCCTGTATGCCGAATTCGATAATACCATAGAAATCAACAGTTTGAGAGAAGTCATTCAAGACTATTAGAAACTATGTAAGACTCTTATCCCTCTTTAAACAGTAGGGAATCTTTGGATATGGAATCTAAGGATACCGTGAAAGCAGAAGCCCAAGACAAAGACGAAGAGGACATAGTGGTCACGTCCAGATGGCCAGAACAAGAACAATATTTAGTGTCCTGTTTTGCCAAAATTATGGCGGATACAATTACGGAATTGACCAAGAAAGATTGTTATGGATGTCAAAACGATCATCCCAGTCAAATTCAACACGATAAACGTCTGATGATGAGTCAAGAAGAAAAATTGGACTAGTATCTGGACGACGCCTGGAGTCTCATCTCGGAAGAAGCAGTATTTCATGAGTGGTATAAAGGCTTCCGTGATCATTCCTGCACTCCATTTTCTACTCTGGAGGTCTATCGCATTGAAGCTCTCTTGCCCCAAAGTGCGGAGACGAAACAAAGAAACGTTTACTTGACAGAGATTTTCAAACAAAAAGTCAGAATTGAATTGATGACTTATCATTACTTTTAAAAAAAACACAAAAAAAACAAACAAAAAAAAAACAAGAAAAATGGATACCTGGGAACTTTATTACCTTTTGAACAACAGTTCATACACTGCTCCTTGGAATCCTGTCGTGTGTGCTAAAGATGAGCTACCTCATCGCAAACCTTAAGACCAGCAAGCTTATGTCATCAACACGGACGACAGGCATCTTCCAGGAACTCACTGGGTAGCCGTCTACTTCCCTAAAGAGAATTGTGTGGAGTATTTTGATTCGTATAGATTACCCTCTTTGGAAGATGACATCATCGACTTTATGAGAAGAAATACCCAGACGACACGATTCAATAATGTGAAATTATAAGGCACAGATTCCATGGTGTGTGGAAAATATTGTGTGTATTTTCTTCATCAACGCAGTCTTGGATATTCTTTAGAACATTTAGTGACTTATTTTGATCGTAACTCTTCTAGAAACGATGAGAAAGTAGATCGATGGTTTTGTGACCGTTATGGCTGTCTCTTGTCTTTAGCTAGGAAACGTAGTGTACGTCAATGGCCTCATGACTTCCATCAGTGGAAATCTAACTTGATTTCACAACGTTGTCAACCTTGTCAAAAATAGCTTGTTTGATGTTATTGTTAATTGTTACTTGTTAGTTGTTTGTTAAATAAAAAATGTTGTGTTTTGAAAAAATGTGTCTGTCGTTTGTTTTCAAAAACACTGTGAATATATGCTCTTTGACTTCTCTCTATCCCTCACCATGACATTAGCTATCATAGCGTTCCGACCCAACAAAAAACCCAGTAGGAATGTTTTCTATTGCGTCCGCGTTAGAGCCATATAAAGCGAGGCAGTCTCCAGTCTGGCCATCCATTGTGGACTCGTCAACCTACGAACATGCTTTCAAGACTAGCCAAGCTGAACGAAGCTTACGTGAATTTACATCGTGTCAGGCAAAACCTGATACCGAAGCCTGAAGAGATAGAGAATGTCAGGATGTTGAAAGTGACAGAAGACCTGATAGAAGAACTCTTCAGAGAGGAAATCAAGAAAGAACAAGAAGAATGGACGGAGAAGTGCAGACTTCAGAAGCAGCAAAGGGAACAGCAACAACAACAACAACAACAGCAGCAGCAGGAACCAGATAGAGGTTTTGTCGACTGCCGAGTGGATACCAAGGAGTTCACCTTCTCTTTCCGCAGAAGCAGACCGTGTCCTGTGGGAAAGCCCGCCGCCAGACGGGGACGCAATCTTAGACAGTAAAAAGATTGCCATCACTCCACGTCAATACAGCAGCCCTTTTCAGGGCTACCCCAACACTCTAGAAAAGACATACTAATTCAATTGCCAAAAAAATATATGTTTTATATGTTAAAAAAGACATGTTTCTCTGTCTTGTCCAATAGTGTATGTCTGTGTTTGTAATTGCAAAAGTCAACGTGAATGTTTCTTTTAGGTCCGCGCGTTCCATTTTTTTTGGTGATGATATGGGCATTGTAAGTTTTGGTGTCAGGGGATGTTTTCCTTCACGTCCGTGCTTCAAGTATATAACGTATCAACATTGAAGATATGTAACAGAATTGAAAAGTTACTGGAACTTCAGATGCACCTGGAGTATGTCAGGCGGCTGCTTGACGAACTGGCTATGGAGGCAATATAGGAGAAAGCCAGAATAGAAGAGGAGGAAGAGAAGAGGAAAAAGAAGAAAGAGGAGGAGGAAAGGATCCTGCCACACCTCATGCTAAGTCCTGTGTGTAATGTGAAACCTGAGGTGAGGACGTCTCCACAGCCAGTAACAACACGGCAAACAGTACCAGAACCAAGACCTGCGGCTCCCCAAATTGAAAACTTGAGACAGCAACCACAACAACAACAACATCCCCGGGTCTGGTATAGGAGACGACAGAGGGAAGTCTTCAGAATCCCAGAAACTGATGATTGGGACTCTGAAGCCACTCAAGAGGCCTCTGCACTCCCAATCACAAATGAGAATTTGGCAAATGATTGGAGTAGGAGATGTGTCTGTGGTGCTCGGTCATGGAGATGTCACCATTAGCCAGGTGAATCTGAAGTTCGAAGGAAAAGCAACCCTTCTCAGGGCTAACCTGATCGAGTTGCCAATTTGTGTGAATGTAGAGTAGTGTGACTATAAACACTCACTCCTTTTCTGATGTGTGTGTGTGTGTGTGTGTGTGTGTGTGTGTGTGTGTGTGTGTGTGTGTGTGTGTGTGTGTGAATGCATTAGCGTACGTTTGTGTAGATGGTAGAGTGTTATGTTTTATGCGTTCGCGTACGTTTGTGTATATAGTAGAATGTGTGTTTGTGTGCGTTCGCGTACGTTTGTATGGATAGTAGATATGGGTGTGTTTTTCTTCTCTTCCCTTCTGTGTGGATTGTAGATATGGGTGTATTTTTTCTTCTCATCTCGTCTGTGTGGATAGTAGAGTGTGTGTTTGTAGGCGTTCGCGTTCGCTTGTGTGGATAGTAGAGTGTGTGTTTTATGCGTTCGCGTACGCTTGTGTGGATAGTAGATATGGTGTTTTTTTTCCTTCTCTTCCTGTCTGTGTTGATAGTATGTAATATGTGAAGTGTGTGTAAAGGATGTTTTCCTTCACGTCCGTGCTTGAGACATATAAAGTACAACGTTCGTCATTCGCGCCATTCTAGACAGAATACAAAATGGCTAGTAACATGGATAGGATGCTGAGATTGCAGGAGGTAGTAAATACACTAGTTATGGTGGAGGAAATGCTGGTAGCAGTGCAGATTAGGTCTTATAGCCCGCACAGATTGGATATGGAAATCAACAATTTGAGGAAAGGGAAGGAGATCTTAAATGAGATGATTAGAATAGTAAAGGAAGAAAAGAAAGATACAGAAAACAAACAGAGGATGAGAGAATGGAATGAAAAAATTGAAAAAGAAGAGGAGAATGAAAAAAGGAAGAAACAAGAAGAGGAGGAGATAGAAAAACAGGAGGAGGAGAAGAATGAGAAGAAAAAGAAGAGTGTAGGACAGAAAATAAGACGTTGGTGGAGGAAAAGAAGAACTTAGAAGACAAAGAAGAAGAAGAAATCCAAAGGCCCTTTTCAGGGCCACTTCATTGCCTCGAAAGTATCTACTCTTTCTTGCCTAAATTTTTTTAGTCTATTGTATAATTTAGGTATGATAGATTGATGTTCATCAATCTATGGTTGTGTTGTATATGTCTTTGTCTCTAACCATGTTTCTATGTCTCTGTCTCTATTTTATTTGTCCCTATCTAGGTAGCCGCGCGTATTCAGGTCAATCACTTGCAACATTGTTGCCAGTACCGTGACGTCATCCCACCTGTTCCATTCCTGTCTAGTATCCCAGATAGTCCCACAATGTTAAACTCCCATATACTGCCCCAGGGTACAACCCCCTGCTTTTCCTTATATGTTCTCATTTGCCCCAGGGTATCCCCATTCACTACTTCTGAGTTTGTGAACACTGGAGACCATATTTCTGATCAGGTCTTGATCGATTTTGGTATCTAAGCTTGTATATTCAGGATTCTCAGGTTACGTCAATTTATAAACTATATAGTTATGTACAACACTTCAAAATCTTGGACTTTAGAGGGAATGTGGTTAATGTAACAAAGTTTGTCCATAGTTTTGTAGGATTTTATGTTTGTTATCATAATATTGTGCAAAATTTTAACACCTTTGCCTTTTATTTTGTAGTAATTCATTTTTGCATTTACTTTAAATGGTTTATCTTTCTTAAGCTTTTGAGCATTTCTTCATAAAATACTTTATTAGAACTACATTTAATTTGTACGATAAATTCATTATTTTGCTTAGGTGCTATTAAACACACACACACACACACACACACACACACACACACACACACACGATTAGTTGAGCTTGTGAACAGTCTTAGAAGCCATATTTATGTTCTGACTCTGATAGATTTGTTATGTATGCTTTATCAAAAAGATCTCTGTGTTGGATTGTACAAGATCCATGTATATTAATGAGCATCCATACTTATCAGAAGGCGGGAATAAAAGCCCTAACCTTCTGGCCATGATTACAGTGCACTAAACATTGGGCCACAGCAACTCCTTTGGATGATGATCTCGTATAGTTTCCAAGTTACGACAACAGAGCTGGGGCCACAAAAGACAGACCTAGAAATCCAAGCTGATTTCAGAGATTACTTGAATAACTCCTCTTATAATACAAAGTAAATTTTGGACTTTAATGTAGGGGTTATGAATAGTTTCAAAGCTATGAATCAGGGCCTAGTCCCCAGAGGGAGGGTTAACATCAGGAGAGAATGCTGATTGCGTCAGTGACTTGTTCTTTTTGTGCAACATTAAATTCCCAATGCCACCGTTACGTACAAAACGTGTATGCCAAATCATCTGAATAATACTGAATCTTGAAAGAAATTGGTCCTAAACATCGTTGGGTTCCATTAAAACCAGATAATATGGACATTTCTTCATATTATGAACCAAGTAATTTCTCCCTCGACTGAGAAACCCTGCCAGTTTTCACATGTGTACAAATTAATTTGATGTTGATCGGCGACAATACAAGATTTAGTGACAAACCATTGTAAACATAAGAAGGCAACACCACACATGTCGGATTGTCTTCTGTCCAAGTTCACACTTCAAAGTGCCATAGCTGATCATCAGTATTCACCCAAGTCTTATTTTTATCCAATGTACACTTTTTCTTCTTGGATCCGCTTAAAAACCGCTGGCTTGCCTCTCTCCATTCCCTCTCGAATCTATTCGTGCGCCGCAAACAAATGTTGTTATTAGATTAGTCACTACCGGAATTTGTCGACTGTATCAAATCACTACTTTTGGAGAAAGATCCGAATTATGAGCGACTTCGTTGACTGAATTAAGGAGTGGCACCTCTTAATTCTAAACTGAATATTTGAACGTCGTTTAAACCTAACATCTTGATTATTTCAAAGAACCGTTCATGTCAGAGAGCTTTATAACAAATCATTTTCATCCGTCTAAACTCTAGTCAGATTGGAAGAATGGCGAAATTTATGATAAACGGCATCGGGGCTTTAATAGACTACATCAGCAGCTGTGTGTTCCAACAATATGTGTGTGAATTTGCATTCACAAGGTGACACAGCAACTACCTAGGTTTTCGATACCAGGCCCACTTGGGCCTCTTGCTGATGTTTAAGTACAAGACAATATTATAATTGAAACCTGACAAGATGCACCAAGTAGTCTGTGTAAGTATCTATTAACCCATTGTGGAGAGAAATGATAGCCCGGCTTGTTAGTGTGATGGATTCCTGCACAGGTGTTCTGGATTTGATCCCCAATAGAATGACAATTTTTAAAAAAATGTTTTTAAAACTTCATTTAAAAATGACTAAACTCCAAAACATTTCTAAACCATTTCATAATTACCACTATAAATGTACAGGGGAACACATGAACAGATGTTTTCGAGCCATAGTGATTATGCATTCAGACCATTGTGGTCACTGACGTTATGGTTAATAACCTGAACTTAACAACCATATGTTTATGTGGTCATTTAAAAAATGAATATGAATGTGTTTTTGGAAATAGCGTTGTTTGTGTCTAATACACGCAGCGAAACAGTTAAAATATTTTTGATGTTGGCACTCAGAAGTGCCTTCTTGGCCAAATAACTTAAAACAGGCTTAGCGAAACCAAACCAAACAAGACCAAAATGTGCATTTCTGATGCCTATCATTGTTTTATACACCCACCATTAAGGCAGAGTGCGTTATGTTGTAATGCTGTCTGTGTTCCATATTTTGTGTCTGAATACTAATTTGAGTTCTCCACAGCCTTCAGTTACCAAACTTTATGAATTGCTTGCATTTGGGATAGCAAAGTAACATATGATCTTAGGGATCAAAATCCAAAGGTAGAGGTCACTGTGATTGTAAGAAGAAAAATGTTTTCTTGTTTCTGCACCAAAACATTAGTTCTGCATAACATAACTAGACTGAACTTTGTCGATGGCTTACACTTGGGTAAGAAAGAAGCCTATGTGGAAAATGTTCTTAAAAAGTAGTAAGTTATCTGCCAAGTTTGACTACTGTATCTGAAACGCACTTGAAAAAAGATTTTGTGTTTTTAATAAACAAGATGGACAGAGATAGGGATGTACATTGTATGTACTGTATGTTTGATGGGCATGGAGATTAACCTGATGCACTTGTTTTTCTCAAAAGCAGGTAAAACAGAAAAAGAAAATTGTCACAACACAAACATCATACTTGTACACATTTCTAAGGTAACACATTATCTTACTGAGCACATGATACTGGTAAACCTGGTTTTCTCCCAAGCGGTTAAACCAAAAAGAAAATTCTCTCGACACAGACATCAAACTTTGATACGTTTCCAGGGTAACACATTATCTTACTGAACACATCAAACCGGTAAACCTGTTTTTCTCCAAAGCGGGTAAAACAAAAATTAAATTGTCTCAACGCAGACATCAGACACATAAAGTAAAACAAATTCATGGTAAAATGTAAAGTTGGTCACATTGACACAATTACGATACACAGTTTGCTTTTTTGTTGCTGGTTTTAATGGCAGATTTAACACATTGGCTGTTCTTTCCTAGAAAATGGGAGTTATATGGATCTCAAGGACACTGAGGCAGACGGAACCTGGTCTGGCCTATGTTGGTATTGAACCCATGATCTTTTGATTATGAGCCTGATGCTCTACAATCTGAGCTACAGTGGCTCCCCACATGGTATTCATTGTGATTTATAATCAATCAATATGTGTGCATAAATCTGATACAAATGCAAAGGTCAAGCAATTGATATTTCTGATAGACATTTATCTACCATTAAAAGACGGTTATGTTGCATTTAGTTCAGTAGATGCTTAATCTTAACCACAGTAGCTTTACATAAGAAAGTCTTTGCAATATTTTATTTTTCTGATGTCTATGTTAGTATTTTGTTCCCAATTTGTATTATCTAAAAGGAAGAAAATACAATTGATAACTTTGCGTGTAATCTTCTTGAAACTTTGAAAGGCAATAAAATTAATTGCACACTGTGTAAAGGAACATAATTATATGCCGTTTCCCCTCCAACGTGAATTTTTGGGGGTGCAGGTTTCAAGATATGGCCTTCTGAAGTGCCTGGAGTTAGTGTGTTGACTATTGATGTTTATGTACGCGTAAACTTATGAAATATTTGAATAGTTGAAAAATGGGATTTGCGTTTTTAAAAAAAAACAACTCTAAAATAAATAAATACATGAAAGAAAGATAGGTCATCGTATCAGCTGTAGTTTACTATTCAAAATAAAAAAACCTGAGAAACATCCACATATCTGCAAATCCAACTAGAACAAAATTTCTGTTTTAGAGTGATGCGATAAAATGTCTTGGAGTTATGATAGCTCAGTTAATAGAGTTGAAGGTTCGATACTCACCCAGGCAAGCCCAAGTCGGCTGGCACAGCGTGACCTTCGAAAAATCACACAGCTCACATTTTCGCAACATAATGCAGACAGTAATGTATTAAAAGTGCTATAGAACCAAAAATGAAATAAACAAGAAGCAATATTTACTCTTGCGTTTAAAATGTTAAAATAATCGAAACAATCTCTTGATGTTAACTGTCGACTTAAGTTTTCACATTTGAGACCCGACAGAATAGACCAGATCAAGTGCAAGAATCTCAGTTAACCATATTTATGTTGGCTCAACTGTGTGTGTGTGTGTGTGTGTGTGTGTGTGTGAGAGAGAGAGAGAGAGAGATAGGTAAAGATAGACCTTGTTTTTTGTTATGTTGCTTTATGCACTCAATCAGTACATATATAATTTTGTTTTGAATTTTTTCTCAGAAGCTACTATGAACAGAAATGTATTTAAGAACAAATTTATTTATAAATACAAAGTGTCCAAATATAAAATATGCATAGATGCTTTAAAAAGCAACCCCCCCCCTCAAATCCCCGCCCCATGAATAGACACAATGATGTGATAGGTGGAACGAGAGATTTCAGCTGAGCTTGGACAGCAAATTGTAACGTGTGAGAATGGTAATTAATAATATCACTGTTAATACCAATTGGCATATAAGCAAGTGCAGTCAAATGAATCCTTTATTAAAAGAGATGTGTAAAGATCAATGACTGCTGACAACATGAAATGGGGCAGTATTGATCCGTAACCTACAAAGGCCTTTATTGTTCCTGTCATGTAGAGAGTCGTGAAATCAGACTCAGAAAACACAGCTGTGTTAATTTCTCGCTATCATCAATCTGTGTTAAATGACAACACCTGTATTTAAGTGCAGAATGCAATTGAAAATAGTACAGGATGAGGCACAAGTGTAATGTATTCCACTAAAATAATTCAATGCTAAGCCCGAATTTACCAGAACAGAATAATCATGACAAAGTTTATATACTATAACATGATTTACCTAGACAAATTATGATGTCCGTGATCAAGAAAATTAATCATTACTAAGCAACAGTGAACATATCTTGCTGAATAAAATATATACAGAACATGTCATGAAATACACATATTTATGGCAGCATAAATTAGTAATATCCAAACCACATATAAAAATGTAATATAGTAAATTATGCACAGTGAGATTAGGCAAATAAAAAGTGTTTCCTATTCACCGTTTTTAAAATTAGGGTAGGTAGGTAGTTTACATTATATGTATTATAATGATTAGTAAATACATAATGTACTAAGCACTTGAAGTACTGGGATAAACCAGCTCATTTAGATGCACAAATCAATTTCGGGATTTCTAAAATAATTTTTGAAAAAATTGGTTTGTTTTTAAACGTTTGATATATATATATATATATATATATATATATATATATATATATATATATATATATATATATATATATTAATGAATAGAATATATTAAGTACCAAGTACTTAAAATACTACATTGTACTTAAAGTACTACATTAAACCAGCCTCAAGTAGATGCACAATTCAATTGGGGAAAATGTTTTGAATTTTTTGGGGGTGTGTATGCTAGGATCGACATCGAAAAACATGGACGGGCGGCCGACAGGACACCTTTATTTTATGGCCTTAGCAGTGTTTAGAAATATCTTCGCTATAAAAAGCAAGGAACTACTCCTTCTGATTGTCAAAGAATTTTAGCACTCCCTTTTAGTCATTATTGTGCATTTGCCCGTGCCTATAGTCTCATCTGGTCTCTGACTCTCCATAATTTTCTGTAGATTGTTCTGTTTCATCAAGTTTTTTGCTTATGCACCCTTTTTTTTTTTAAATGAGCATACAATTGTCTTTGGATCCTTTAATTCACACTAGGTTTTGTGTGTCCATCTAGCTATTTTTGGATAGTACCAGCTTCTACATCCTACTGCCAGCAGTGTATGTATACCCAGTAGCTATCCTTTCCTTCTATTCCCCACTCGTGATCAGTCTTCGTTGGCATGTTGCTGTAGGATGGCTATAATTCCCCATGATCCTATACAGTTGCCTCGGCACTACATAACGTACTTGTGTTGCTGTACCGTAAAGCACTAAACCAAGCCGTTTCTTCCTTCTTTCCCCTATGGTGTAAATATTTAAAAGCCAAGCCTTAATTTTTACTGGATAAACATGATATGTCACAGTTCTTATATTTGCCTATCCCGTTTCCAGTATATTTGTGACGCGTTTATAGTTTAAAAACTTCGAATAGGGGAGGAAATTATGTTCTAAATTTCATTTTTCGGGGTGTGGTGGGCAAGTTTGTCTTGGTGAGATTTTGTCTGTACCTCTCAACACTCGCCTCGTCGTACTTGGTCTTATATGTGTTCCTGTTGGGCAGAGAGATAGTACCTTCTCGCGTCTATGGCCAATTGAGTCATTAAGGCAGTCGTGCCTGACTGGCCTGCTTTGAACTAGAAAGGCTGAAGAAGCAGTTCTTCTGATGGATCCTTAATCTGATGTCTTGGCCAACCAGCGCTTCTGTAGCCATATTATAATATTCCAAAGCTGCAAGGGTCTGTTACAGCAGTTTATGATATTTACTTTTTATCTTATTTGTGTGGATACCTCCAGACCTATGAAAACCCAATAGGCTTACAAGGTGACCCCGCCCACGTTGTATGAAAGTTGTTTTTTTTATATTACATTTGCGTGTAATCTTCACTCCATCGCACCCCCAATTCGGTATTTTTTTTTATTTTTTTATTTTTTTTTATTTATTTTTATTTTTTATTTTTTAAATCTAACAAAATTTTGAATACATTAAAAATTAGTACTTTTGGATCAGATTCGTCTTTATTTTCAAAGCGGACGTACTTGTTTAGATTCCAGTTGTCAGGTTTCAATTCTTTCCATTTCCAAGCCAAAATATACCTCAGACAGGCATGTATTCCCCTCCTCAGGCATTTTACCTGTTGGCTGGTTCTTCACTCATTTGAAAGTGATCCTTGCCATGGATCGATATTTTCATGTACGCAAAATTCTTGTTGTATTTGTTACAAACATGTATTTATCTCTTAATATCCGTAGCTGCCAGGAATGGCATGGCATTAGCTTAGATCAAATCTATTTAGAGTTGCTTATTTGTCACTTAAGAGCGAAAATACAAATATTCTTCAAGGAAAAGGAAATATTTATTTTACTTATTATGTGTGTGGCTGGCATGTGTATTATGACTCGTAATCATTTACTATGTGTATGTTTCTTCTCGTTTGCTTGTTGTGTCATGTAACCTTTTGTTATTTTGCCCTCATTTGTTGAGGCTTCTATGTAAACCTATCTACCCGTCAGGGCTTTGCAAATTCACTTGCCCCACTCCCAGGACAAGCTGAAATTAATATTTGCAAAGTACTTGCCCATGAGCAGGTCCAAAAACAGAGAGAGAGAGAGAGAGAGAGAGAGAGAGAGAGAGAGAGAGAGACTAATGCTTTATGTTCTGCAAGTTTTATACTGTGCGATCTTGCCACAGTACCAGGGCTCTCGACAAAGTTTCAGGATGTGTAGCCCTGGAGTTTTCACTAATGGAATTCAAGAGTCCCCATTCTATTTCTGAGTTCCAGCAGGGCCGACAAGAGGGGAGGGGGAACCGGCGATATATCCTCGGGGCCCGGGTCCGTAAGGGTTCCCGGGCCGAACAACACTTTTTAACTTTATAAAAGAAAAGAAAAATTGAACAAGAACTAGGAGAGGCCCAGATGTTTCTTACCCCAGGGCCTGTGATCGCTCTCTACGGCCCTGAGTCCCTGCCATGAACTCCGGAATCCATCACTTTGAAAAGGATAGAAAAGAAAATGAAAAAGCACATGCACATTATCTACGTATCAGGACTGAATTCTTGGCCATATACAATATCACATTAAATAGTAAATATTTTTCAGTAAATAGAATGTTATGTTTTAAGATTATACATGAAAATCTACAACAAAGAAATTACCCCTACAACAATACTAAAACAAAAATTAACGACAGCAGTAAAATCATGAACAGTTTGTTTCAGTCCCAAGAATGATCACATAATGCTCAGGATTTTTCTCTGCGCGTAAAATGGAACCTCCATTCCCACCAAAGAAATCTGTTTGAATAACACCCAAGCGTTACAGAGTACCGTATGGAAGCGTAACTTAACACAATTTAATGAGACAAAGAAAGAATGAAACAATATATTAAGCAGCGTATGTGCATAACAACTACTTCAGAATAAATATTAATTACTACAGGGTGTTAAATGTCTTAAAAGTTGTTCCTGAGGAATACAAGTTGGTTATAACGTGAACTTTAGAGAAAAGATTAATTAATCTTGATGCGTGTACGATATCATAATACGTGTAGCATGAGGCTGCAGATTTGTACTGTTGTTAAGATGAATTCACTCAAACTTCAGGTACGGATACTCAGACATCATCGAATGGAATTTTCGCCTCCCCCCCCCCCATTTGTTGGCATTAGTGTCCGTTCCATCACAAGTCCATTTCCCGAAAAATGAACAAAATTTGTCAGCTCATTTTTACGAGTCAACATATATTTCTGTAGTCCTTTAGGACGACTGCTGATACTGTTTTGCCGTATAGAAATCACACGTACTCAAATAACAGTTGTTATTATCATGGCATATCGATGATTTGATAATATTGTTAAATCAAACTCTTGGATAGCTTTAATTACTTTCAAGATTATATTCGCGTGGTCACCAATTTAATTTTAACGTCTTTACAACAAAATAGGGCATCGTTTACTTGCCAATCAATCACAGGTGCTTCATTCTGGTTTCTTTGAAGTACGCTGGGGTAGCCTTCGGTGGGGCAGTCCTTTTCACAAGATAATTACAATGATAAGGATTAACTGTTAATTAGTTACGCTGGTTTCGTGCCTGTTTACGTAAGTCTAGCCTTGAGCTACTCTGCATATTGGCCACGATTATATGCACCTTTATATCACCTTGTACCGCATTCTTCAAAGACAAAACTGCCCGCAGTTTCTTTCATTATATCTATTGAACCTTTATTTAACACGATATCCTGACATTCGACAATTCCTGATAGTGTAATTGTCAGTCTCGCATTTTTTTCTCTCACGCAAACAAAAAATAAATAAATAAAGGGAATGTACTATTGAAAGCAAGTTTCGACTAATAGGAAATACAAACAATATTTTAACTTTTAGTTTTTTATTTTAATTGTAATATTTGCACGTGTACGGGATTTTCCGACGTTCAAGTCCTAACATAGTTAACGTGCAGCTTGTGAGCGTGAGCTCCGAATGTGTCAAGATCGCCAACCCTAAATATCGGTGTCGAGGTGACAAGGTGAGAAAGGTTAATAAAATAAACCCGTGAGATTTCGTTCACAGTTGTGTTTGGAAATAAAAGTCACTGGTCTATAACAATTAGTCAACTGAAAATCGACCACCTACAAGCTGTGTTTATTTTATATTGTTTACGTGATTATTACAGGACACCGATATATACTGTTTGGAAAATAATCAAGTCAACTTCTCGGAGATTTTTTAGATGAATGTCGCCAGTTTCAATGTAACCAAAAAGACAGAATAAGAAGCGGACATAAGAGTGCACACAAATTTCACCACAAGAAAGCAAAGTTTGAAATAATCGACACTAATATTTCAGCGAGGGACTAGGTTTTAGCTTCTTTTCTTACAACACAACTAGTTTTTAGAGGAAGTTGTTCACGTTACAAATGGCTTCCTGAACAAAACAAAAAGCCTGTGAGGCAAAATACATTACAGCGGGCTCTGCCCAACCAATCCAGGTAGTACATACACCAATAACCTCTGCTTATGGATCTGATATTGAAATCTGCATGATCTATTGAACATTAAGTGGAAATGTAGATAAAGAAAAATAGTATGATGTATTTGCAACATGGTTAAAATGAACACAGTTGTGTTTTTCACTGTTTAAGGTAGGGGTGCACAACCTTTTTCAGCCAAGGGCCAGATTTCATTTTCTAAAACCACTCGAGGGCCGCAAACACGACCCTATATGTTCTATACAACAGCGACTTGGTAAACGAAATTGACATTAATAAATGTTGTAATAAACTACTGCTTGACATGAAGGTTTTATATAATTTTATTTTTAGTAGCCCAATGGATTTCTAATTTCTTTAATATAATTATTGTTCACGGGCTGTGTTGTTTTAATTTGCCCTAAGGCAGTGGAGGGCAACTTCTCTAGTCGGCGGGCCGGATATGGGAAAATGAAGTTCTTGGTGGGCCGGATTACTAAATCAATACCTTAATCGCTTTTATCCACCTATGGCTATGCAAGGAATGAATGCGGCCGGATGTGACCGCGGGCCAGTCAAAATCCCGTCGCGGGCCTTATGTTGCCCGTCCCTGCCCTAAGGACAGAACACGTTCGCGGGCCGCGGGTTGTGCACCCCTGGTTTAAGGTCTTTATACCTAAACATCGGTCTCTCTTAAGTATCTAGCCATTTCCAAAAATCTTATCTACACATAGCAGATTTCGGAAAATTCACGTTTCCATGGTGGAAATTAATGTGTCAACGTTGCTGGCCGCGACGGACTGGTTATAGTGGTCGTTGTGGATGTCCACGTCGTGACCCACAGTTGATGGATAGTTTTATCCCCCAACTGGAGAGTCAGAGCAATATAATCATAGAACAGAAGACGTCTACAACATGGCGTAGAGCGTAGAACTTGCCCGTCGACTGAGCTACAGTAGACACTACAGTATGCTCTTTTTAAGTTGTACACAATACCATTTTTATCTGAAAGCTCGCCTATTGAAACGCATTTGACATGTATTACGGTATCGGTGTGTGTGTGTGTGTGTGTGTGTGTGTGCGCGCGCGCGTGCGACATTTGGATTTTTAATGTAGCTTTAACCATTTTAGTCATATCGCTACGATGTCTGCTGTGGCAGCTTATAGTGACGTCCAGCACTGCCGCAGACATGTAGCATTATGTCCCACCCAGCAACATTATCCTGACACCAAGCCGACCAGTCCTAACACTAACCTCTTATTGCTGAGTGCCAAGCGAGGCAGCTGCTGATACCATTTTTTTTATAAGTCTTTGGTATGTCTCGGCCGGGGTTCGAACCAGTGTATTGCGAGTAATGAAAGAAAAATTTCCTAGCAAAGATTAGCATGAAAATATTTAGATGCTTCACAGAAAAGTGTGTGTGTGTGTGTGTGTGTGTGTGTGTGTGCGAGATTTGAATTTTTAACGTAGCCTTAACAATTTTGCAGTCATATCGCTACGATGTCTGCAGTGTGACAGTTTATAGTGATGTCTAGCACTGGGGCATCATACCGCAGACATGTGGTATGATGTCCCACCCAGTCACATTATTCTGACACCAGGCCGACCAGTCCTAACAAACCATAATCCTCTTAATGCTGAGCGCTAAGCGAGGCAGCTGTTAGTATGATCTTTTATAAGCCTTTGGTATGACTCGGCCGGGGTTCGAACCCACGACCTCCCGCATCCGAGGTGGACGCTCTAACCACTAGGCTACCGGAGCGGTCCGCTTCACAGAAAAGAAACGTTTCATGAACCAGTGATTTTTATAATAATGAGAGAGAGAGAGAGAAAGAGAGAGAGAGAGAGAGAGAGAGAGAGAGAGAGAGAGAGAGTTTTCAGGCCGTATAGCTTTATGTTCTGCACATTTATACTCTGTTATCTCACGATAGTACATGTATCAGCATCTTTATTTCGCGTGTTTATATACCGAACCTTAATTCAGTACGATATACTGACCTATTTCCGTTAAGTGTTTGTCAAGGTGATTCTTGCATTTCTCGCGCAAACATGTTACTGTGATTGTACTGTGGAAAACGGGTTTTGACAAATCGGAAATACATATTTTTATGTTTTGACTTATCAGTTATATTTTAATCGTAATCGGTACCGGATTTAGATATAGCGAGGCTCTAAGCTATGGGAAGCTGTAGAGGCCCTATTTGGTATAAAATAAATCTGAGAGGCCCCTTCAAACTTCGAGTTCAGTCTGTGAGGCCCTAAGCTGTAGCTTGTTTTTCTTATGCCTGAATCCGGCACTGATCGTAATATTTGTACGTACACAGGATTTCACCGGCTTTCAAGTCCTGTCTTTGCCACGGACAGTTCGTGGTTTGTGATATGAGCTCCGAACGTGCCAAGATTGCCAACTGAAAACAGTCGGTGGGTCAAAAGCTATATTAATGCATGTCGCCAATGTTGTTGTTGTGGGGCTTAACGCCATTTTTCAGCACACAATAGGCTATACATGGCGGCCAGTATTAATGGTGGAGGAAGAAACCGGGAAATCCCCCGGAAAGAACCACCGACCCAAGAGAAGCTACTGGCAAGCTTTCTCACATATCCACATTCGCCGAATCCTAGACTCGAACCTGTCGCCAATTTCAAGGTGGCTAGGATATAATGGACAATAATATACCTTGTGCAATTTTTTTTTTGGGATGGATATGTTTGGAAATAAAATGTTATTGTCTCTAACCATTAGCCACCTGAAAATAGTGCAGCCACAAGCGGTGTTTATCACATGATTCTTACTTTATTATTACATCAGATCGATGCATACTTACCGTTTGGAGGGGTCCCGAGTGGCGGAGTGGTCTAAAGCGCTCACCGTTCCCGATCACTGCCATCTCACCTCTGTCTGCGTGAGTTCGAGTCTCAGGCTCGGTTAACGTGGGTACGTGAGAAAGCCTGCCAGTAGCTTCTCGTGGGTCGGTGGTTCTTCCCGGAGTTTTCCATGGTTCTTCCTCCACCATTAATACTGGCTGCCATGTATAGCCTATCTTGTGCTGAAAAATGGCGTTAAACCCTACAACAACAACAACAACAACAACTTACTGTTTAGAGAATAATTTAATAGATATCAATAATTGTTCTCAAATCATTTTCAAATATCGGCTTGTTCGGGGCGGGTGGGTGTGGGCAAAATTGTAACTTACGTCACTGCAGCAGACGAGCTCCGAAATGAAGAAAAATATAGCACATTTAAAAGATGCCTTCACTCAGAATCTGTTTCCGAGTTGGCGAGAAAGGGTACGGGTTACGCCAATTGAGTATTATGATCCTTAATCTCTTTTTATCTCTCATTTTTGCATATTGTAAACCATGTTTTTTAAAAAGAAAGATGAGCTGTTGTTAAGCATGTTAAAGCTATGTGCTGCTGCGATAGGCTCGACATTATCTGCGCTGTGCCGAATGGATTAATGGGGAAAAGAAACAATTCGTTTGCTTTATATATTGCTTGAAACCAATTTTACTTGAAAATTTCACAGCTTAACCTCACTGTGTTTCTCATTTCATGTTGCACGTGCACATTTTCTTTTTCACGAACAAATATTTTATAACGTTTGATTTTGTGACAACTAATCCGAGTTTCCTCTGACCCTTCCAACTCCAGTTTTGATATTTGGACATTTGAAAGTCCAGATATAAAAAATGATAAAGGAAGGGTTAGAGGTAACTCGAATTATCATAATTTAATGATTTTTTTTAAAACATCGTGCTAAAAAAATAGCATCGAAACTCGATACCATCCTGACTAACTCTTGTTCACAAGCGTAGCGGCTGACTTCACAGTAAAAAATGTGCCTCCTCAGCTGGCGCTGAATGATAGATTGACGAAAAGAGTGATGAATAAAGTAACCTTTTCATGACATATGAACAGCCACTGATAGAGAGAAGCACTCAATACAGCATAGAGGAATTCCGTGCAATAAAAAATACTGTCATACTCAACAAATAATCAACGTCATTTTTAGAGTGTACGGGTAAAGCTACAGAATAATTTCTAGTAATAGCTCGCATATTTTTTTATTTTGTGTTGTGTCAGTATACACGATGCCACGTTATTCTTACCGAATAAACATGAGAAAGAATTATGACCCGAATGTCATTATATCCCATTTACTTCATTGTGTACTCCTTGAACAGTACTGCTTTCGTTTGTAATCGATATTGACCGTAATTATACGAAGTTTATCTTCGTATCCAAATATTTGAATATTGTTACTGCCTCGCGTGTCTCTGATATTTATTCAGTTTGAAAATTTAAATATGCCGTTTACTTCATATAATTATACTTGTTTTAAAGCTTATTGAAAGGACAAATAGAATCAATGATAATCTTACAGGAACGTTTTGTGCTTTTGTGATAAGACAGGACGTTTCGTTTTTCTTTGTATACTTCTTTGCATAATTTCTTTAGAAGGGGGCTTGGAAGTAGTATTTTCCATACTAAAGGGAAACTAATTAAAAAAATATAATAACCAGTACAATTACTTTTATAAAATATATTTTATTAAGAAAGAACATCAAAGTTACCGCTTAATGCAGATTGGTATTTAATTGTTCGCATATGTCTTTGCATGCAGATAAAGGTACATACAGTCGATCAACAGGGATGTGCGCCATAGGTGGGCAATTTTTCTGATGTACGCTTCGTCATGACTACTGACTGGAGGATATTCCATCTGTTTCTTTAGTGTGTCGACTCGCTGAGCCACGTTATTTAGTAAATTCAGTGAGGGATTCAGTAAAATCCACTATGGCAGTAATAAAATCCACTAAACTGCGTGATGTACACTGGGCATAGGAGATATCAGATGCAGCAGACATCCACCATTCTTAGTGGACACATAATCCATTGCCCCAGAGTCCACATATTAGATTGAGTGGACAATGTGTAAATGTATCTATCCATGTATCTGTTATTTTTTATACATGTATATGGCTTTCATTGCTATTCTGTGTATGCATTCTGACCCCATCTTTCTTTCCTCATCTCTATAGCTATCTAAATGTATTATCTTTCGGACAACTTTAATTATTGATATATTTTAAGGTGCAAACAAAACTAACAGGAAGGCCCAAGTTCTATAATTGTAAAAAAAAAAAAAAAGGTGATTTCTTTAAACTTTATTTTGCTATATTTTTTTGCTTTCGTTGTCATATTGTGTTGTCATGTTTTTGGGCAAGCTCAAATTCCCCAAGGGCAAACTCATTTTTCCAGTCAGTTACCCAGGACTTCTATCAAAATTCTTAAAGCCCCAGTACTCCATGTGGCACCTTAATTGCATTGCTTCTCAGCAGCATTACCTCCTTCTAAATGGACATAACCCCATGTTTCTGTGTTTTACATTTAGACACATTGCCTTTATTATTTTATTTTTTTTACCTCTACTGGTCATAGACCAGAAAGTTTATTGGTTGGCTTGTCATCTATCATCCGATGTCCGTTCGTCTGTTAGCACAAGTTTGTTATCGCTACTACTCCTAGACAGCTAGGAGGATTGCCATGCAACTTTTACACACACATTCAGTGCATGATCTAGTTGATTCTAAATGAAAATTGTGAGCCTGAGATGTCCAGTATGTTGTTGCTACTCCTAATGATATTTTCACTGAAAGGCTTCTTATGATGTCTAGTTGGTCTGGTATGAAAATGGTGTCAGTTTGACGTCCACTATGGTTGCCATGACATCCATCTTGAAAATCATGCTATTGCTACTACTCCTGTACAGAAGATCATATTAACATGGGTTTTCATGAGAACGCTTCTTATAATGTCTGGTTCATTTTGAACCAAACTGATTCTTCTTGGACATACAACGTGGCCGTCATGAAAAATCTTGTTATTTCTGCTCCACCAAAATTGATGGTCATATCATTATGGAGTTTTTCACTAAAAGACTTCATGTAATGTCTAGTCATTCCTAAATGAAAAGGACACAAATCTGATATCCAGTATGGCCATTAAGAAGCTATGTTGAAAATCTTGTTATTGTTATTCATTGAACAGAAAGTTATATTAGCATGTGATATTCACCAGAAGACTTCATATGATGTCTTATTGGTTATAAATAAAACATGTCCCAATTTGATATTAAACATGGCCACCACAGCAATTTTCTTGAAAATCATACTGCTACTTATCTAAATGGAGATATGTTCATATCAAAATTTGGTTTTCACTAGAATTGTATGAATTGTAGTTGGTATTAAATGAAAATGTTGCAGGTCTGACACCCAGTATGACCATTAAGGAAGTCATCTTCAAAATCTTATTATTGCTCTATAGCTGAAATGGAAAATCATATATGCGTGGCATTTTCACCAAAATAATTATGATATCTAGTTGGTTCTGGATGAAAATTGTGCTGATTTTACCTCAGATATGGCTGCCACAAGGAACAAATTGAAAATCTTGTCACTTTGGTAACTCTCCAGAATGTATGGTCATATCAACATTGGGTTTTCTCCAAAAGTCTTCTAATGGTGTCTGGTTTGTCCTCATTAAAAATATGCCAATCTTACATCCAATATGGGTACCACATGATCTAATTTGAAAATGTTATAGCTCAAAAATCAGAGATGGTTTCAGCAGTTAAAAATGAGAAATGGTCTTCTCTTGAATTTCTGGAAATTCTTTTCAGACAGCAGAACATCAGGCCCTTAGATGGGCTTTTGTTATGTTAAGTCTTTTATTAGCTATTGCGAGTTTTGATTGTTTCTTTTATATTGGTTGGTTGTATTTTGTGATCCATCTTTTCTGTCTAATTAATTTTGTGTGGTTACCTCTCTTGGGTGTTTTTAGCATGTGAGGGTTGGGATTTATGCAATATGCTTCTCTTTCTAAAAGATATTTATAGAAGTATGTGCACATACATACATTTGCATATATATATATATATATATATATATATATATATATATATATGCAAATGAATAAAGAGACATATATAATGAAAAACCATAAACCCCAGAGTAACATTGTATGCGGCATTGAAAACTAGCTATATTTTTGTTCATATATAATTCAAAGGGTTTTTTTTGGACACAATTATATGACAACTGTTGACAGTAAAATTGTTCTCTGTAGAACTTCTGAACACCAGGTATGACACAGTCATTTATAATTTAAGTTGTCATTAGAAGAAAATAAAGGCATACTCCCTTTATCATTGAATCTGAAGCCAGACAATATGTAGAGAGATGGTTTAAAACATTCAAAGTTGTGAATTTCAGTGGCAGGCACAAGGTTGAAGCAGATGATTTATGCTGTCATTTCTGTAGACAGATCAATGTATTGTACTTTAGAAAGTAACCTTATGCATTTTTATATGCCCACCATAAGGTGCAGTATATTGTGTTATGATGTCCATCTATCCATCTGTTCCCAATTTTGTTTCTCAGCCTAATAATACAAGTTCTCCACCATCATCAAAGGTCATGGTCTTTATGACTGAACTGTTGTGACTCTATGTTCTTAAACTAAGTAATAGAAAAGAGTGAAAACCAGCAAATTTTGTAAAATTCAACGAATAATTTATTTCCTTCAAATTCAAAGTGAAAATGTAAAAAGAACTTACAGTACTGTGAATTAAATCCCAAATAGTCTTTAAAGTTATATCACAAGTCCAATAGAATATTCTGAATGAATTTCAGCAGTGTTCCAAATGAATTTCAATCTTGAATGTCCTGGAACAGTGTTGATGTGCTAACAGTCTTGATGTATCAAAATGATACAATCCAAAATCTCCTTTAATGAATTCAGAATAATCCCTCAAAAATGGTTAAGTCTGAAATTATTAATGAACACTCTGTTATTCCAAAGAATAATTTAAATAAATAAATCCTCTGAAATATTAACTGAAACACAAATTGATTCTACTAAAACTGATGTTAAGATAATGAATACAGAATTTCTGTTTACTTTTCCCATATACAAAAACCTACGTTGCAATATGAGGACCAGGAGAAGGGTTAATAGTTCTTTCTAACACATTCTAAGTTGTCAACAATATTAGATCAATTACAAAACTTTAGTAAAGAACATAGCAAACAGCAGGTACACCAGGAATTAATGAGGGGAATACCATTGTCTTGAATGAAAACTCTGGTAAACATGTTTACCAGCAAATAATATTAATCTTAAATATAATCTTCGATCATAGAGGAAAATTAGCAAATGTAATATGTTCTTTACAAAATAACAGATAGGCCTAACTCCTACCCTCAATTATGGACTAAGGTCAATGACACAATACAAATTAATTTTTCAAAACATATAATCTTGGACAAAAGCCAACGCATAGTACCAATTAAATATACATAACAGAATAAAGAAAAACATTTTCTGCACAAAGCCATGTACCTTGAACAAAAGTTTTGGATGACTTGCATGTTAGGTTGGAAATAGATCTTTTGCTTTTTAGTCCAAAGATCAAGGCATAATAACTTTTGTTCTAGACCCATACAACTTTACCAAGGATTTTGGAGGGCTTATATTTAAGGCGTGAACCTTTTCATTTTGGTGTCAAAAGGTAAGTGTCATTGTGGCCTAGAGAAAAATGGGTTTTTTTTGTAGAATAGCTTTTGTTCTTGAGTAAGTTGAATACCTTCTGTTTTTGAGTTTTTTGACCACTTAAGCTGATAAAGAAACCTATAAATTGTGCAGCCTAAAGGTCAAAGGTCATGGTCAGGGTCAGTTTATTAAGAACATAGTGGTTTCTACATAGTAAGTATTGTTAAAGACGACATACTGTGACCAAAGATCAAGGCCACTGATATTGTTTGGTAAGTAATCTCCAGAGTCAATCATGCTGTACTAGCACCTTTAAATGGGACTATTTAGCATGGGTTAGATGTATAATGTGTTATTTATATTACTCTTATTTATAATTACTCTGATTTGCCAGAACTAAAACGTCACTTTTTGTCATTTTTTACTGTCAACTTCTCACTCAGTTGATTTCTGTTTGCAATTTCTATGACACTCAAATTATTATGGCTTGGTGACTTAAACTCTAAGAAGGTCACAGAAACTTTGAAGTAGGTCACACTGTGGCTACCAAATTTTGAAAGATATTTGAGTACTGGTCTCCTTCATGAAGACTTGTCATATTTGCAATGTCATCTTGCAATAAATATCTGACAAATGGTCTTATGCTTATCATTATTCAAGGGCACTAGCTAGACCCAGGTCAGAAAAATGGGGTGAAATTTTTGTGTTGTTGAAAATGTTCTGAGTAACTTTAATGTCAAGAAACAACTTGCAACACTCTGTTCTTGTGTTTCTTATGTCATTTAATAATATGAAGTCGTAATAGCTGAAGATTAAAAAATTAAAATCTTCAAAAAAATTTTTTGACTATCTGAAGCAGAGCTCCTTCGGTGTCATTGAAAAGTATCCTGATGTGCAACTTATGGCTGGGTACACTGTGTAGGCCAACAGCCTAATTTGCACTGATCTACCCCATAAATAGTTGTTGTTGTTGTAGGGTTTAATGCCATTTTTCAACACAAGATAGGCTATACATGGCAGCCAGTATAAATGGTGGAGGAAGAACCTGGGAAAACCCTGGAAAGAACCACTGACCCACGAGAAGCTACTGGCAAGATTTCTCACATACCCACATTGGCCAAACATGAGACTAGAAAACACGCACACAGAGGTGAGATGGCAAGGATCCGTAACGGAAACGGCCCCCCCCAACAGTAATTAGTGTTTCATGTAAAGCAATTGAAATTCATTATTTGTCAATAGAACTTGATTGATAATCAGTATAGCCAGCTCACAAATTAATGTCTTTTTTTTTTCAATTTCTTCACATACTTTTGTTAATATATTTTAAATGTTGATCAACAGATTTGCATTTGAGGGTTAAAGGTCATCAGTGATAGTATTGCCATTGTAAATACCCATTTTTATGTTGTTCTATGGCAGTAAAACTGAATTAATGATATTTAATGTATTAGCCACTGATTGTGATAATTCATTTTACTATAAAAAAAATTCCAGTTTTGTTTTTTCTATGGTGATCAATCTATTTTTATGAATCTTTTATTAAATTTGTTTACAGCTTTCCATTAAGAATTTGACTAATTCCTGTGGTCATCAAATCAAGATTGAGAACTTAACAACATTTTTGACACATGGAGTCAAGTAGATGACACATTGTCTTTCTGAATGTGAAAATCTAGCATTATGACTGCTTACCAAAACATACATATATATACCATGGAAATGTTTTCGTATTTATACAGTTTATAATTAGAACATTTAAGACATCAAGCCTAATGGACAAAGAGGAGAGCAAGAAAATATTATAGGAGTAAAGGTTATGTTTGACTTGGAGAATTTGTTTCTTTCTATAAAGGTGAAAGATTTTGAACATATAATTGCAAGTCGATTTGTTTTCATACACCAGCTGTTCTTTTCAGTGGCATATGTTTAGTCCATTTTTTTTTATTTACCTTTTTATGTCCCACTTTTTTTTTATTTACCTTTTTATGTCCCACTATAGCAGTTGTAGGGTATATAGCATCATCATAAATTCCATCCTTCCTTATATCTGTCCATCTGTATCTTCATGCTTCCGTCCATCACACCTCGGTTAATTTTGGTCAGTTTCATACACTGTGGTGGGATATCCGTGTTTTATCATTTATTTCCTATAATTTTATGACCTTTGACAACTTTTGTCTACTACCATATCTTTCCTTTTTTAATTTTTCTTTTACTTATTGCTAGCTTACCTTGTAATTTTCTGTCGACCTGTTCTTGTTTCTTTATTAAATGTATGTATTTTTATCCAGTATTTCCTCCTCATAGGAAATATATCTAGTTTTGCCTGGATCAGGAGGTTTTCCAATTTTGAGCTCAGCCATTCAGCCTAACCTCATCATCCATAGTGTTTTCCAGCATGATGGGAATAGTTGCTGACCACAAGAGGGATCTGGAGATCCTTATCCTCCAATACTTCAACATCTGGTTGATGCATAATGGCCTCAAAGAGTCTTTCCTGCAAGATATGTCCCATTGCTGGTACATTTAGTTTCTCAGGGCTTGTAGTCCCAGGAAGAAGCTATCCTTTACATCAACAGTTTGGAAATAAAGCCCTTCAGTTGTGTGTTAACTAAGTAATGAGTCATAGTGTGACAGTCTCCAATGATAATCACATTGGTAGTAGAATACCTCAGGTGGCATGGGGATACTCATGCTCCTTCTCCTTGAATGGAGCTTTGGAACCTCCTTCAGTGGGCATCCTTGGAGTGGAGTATTCAGTGTGCACCATAATCTGGGCAAGAAAAATATTCTGGCAGACACTCTGTCTTGGAGAGGCAAGGTTGTCCTCATGGAATGGTCACTGTTCTGATCTGTAGCAGAGTCACTGTTCAGACTGGTGGGAATCCTTGGTGGAATTTGGCAATGAAACTGAACAGCAAAATTCCCCATTTATATCTCTCCAGCCCCAGATCAGAGGTCAGAGCATTGGATCCCTTCAGTCTAAGATGGTATTGTTTGTTTACACATGCCTTCACACCTTTCAGGATGTTGATGCAGGTGCTCCCAATGTCAGGGCATCCACTGCAATCTCAATCTGGTAGTCCCTCTGATTGTGGTTCATTAATTTACTCGACATGTTGATAGACCAGCCAAGGACATTACCTCAAAGGTGGGACCTGCTATCACAGCACAGGGGTCTTTTCTCTACTGCAATCTACAGATTCCCCACCTTCATGCTTGACTCAGCTCAAGTGATCAATCCACCAGGACAAGTTTTTGAACAAAGTTGCTAACTGCATTGTCCAGGTTAGGAGACAATCCATGTCCAAGGTATGCAGAGTTGAGAATCTTTTATGATTGGTGCAGTAGGAAATATGTTGATTCTAGCTGTATCTTGCTGAGTTCACTGGCAGGCTTTCTTCTCTTCTTGTTCAAAAGGAAAAAATGTTTGGTTTCTGCTATTATGGGCTATACTGCAGTATTGACCAAATGCTCAAGTTTTCAAAGGGTCAGGCAGTTGGTTTGGATCGTTGTCTTTCCGAACTGATCATTTGGATTGTTCCCACTATTAAAAGAACTTACCGATCCCTCACTGAGAGGGTCATTTTCGTTTATGAGAATTAAAATCCATGAAGTTAAAGCAGTTGCTACTTAATGGTCCTATCTTAATCATTCTTCATTGGAGGATGTTATGAGAACTGCATTTGAATGGTCACACTCTACTTTCTCCTCCTTTTATCTTCGATCACTGGCACGCCAGACTGAAGGCATTGTTCTCCCTGGGCCTAATAGTATTGGTACAGTGCATAGTGCTGTGACAAGTTGAACAATGTGGACATTTTTGAAAGGTGTGCAGCTACTATGAAGACAGCAGAAATTAAATGAGGTCAGAAGAGAGCACAGAAATAAATATAGTCAAGGGAGAGAGTTGGAAAGTACCGAAATGCTGTGAAAATAGATGCAAATGGCTGAAGTACATATTAGGTACACATATATATTTTGTTTAACCTTTGGTACATTGCTGTATCTATATTGTAATTTTTGTTCATGACTTTAAATTGTAGTGATCATTTATAAATAAGATAATACATGAAAAAATTTTTGTCCATGGGTATGTATTCAGTTTTATTGATATTGAGCTATAAATACGTGTTTAAAAGTTAAATTCAACCTATATGTTGAACCTGTTGACAAATTTGGAGTAATTTCTTGTTGGCTAAAATGGTTCTTAGATGAATTATTTCCCTTTGGATGGGTAGGTCAGGTGGGTTCTTTTACCATGTTTAGCAAGAGAAAATTGTATTTTAGGGCCAATGCTTGTATATAGAGAGAGTACTGAAGAATTGATTAATTCCTGTTTCAGATTCTTATTTCATATGTTCTTATGTTAGTATCAGTCTGCAGATTGATTTGATGTTGTATTTAGATATAATTGGAGGAGACATTTTTTTGGTTTATATTCATTGGAATTACAAACTGCTATGTGTGCTAAAATATTATTCTGGGACTATCGTGAATTTATTCAAAAGAGTTCTGGACAATGCCATTTTGATACATCAAGACTGTTGGCAGACCAGTACATTTGAGGATCTGGAATTCATTCGGAACACTTGATTCAGTAGGACTTGTGATAGAACTTTTGGAATTATTTTGGATTTAATTCATGATGCTGTTAAGTTCCTCTTAAATGTTCATTTTATAGCTTTGATAATTAAATTATTTGTCAAGTTTTACAAAACTTGATGGGTTTGCTTCTTTCTGTTACTTATTTTATGACCACCGAGTTGTAACAGTATGGCCCAGGCAAGACTGTGCACTGCGTATTCAGAAAAATACGAAAGGGTGAAATATCACACTACTAATAATGATAATGGTGTTGCAGCCTAACTCACTTGACACAAAGGGTTATAACTCAAGAGATGCTACAGCATACTGTGGACTAAGAAACAGAAGTCAGAACCTATGCCTTTTGGACCCCCATCTAATGATGATCACATACAGAAAATGAATTTGAACTTTCAGCCTTCAATAAGTCTTGATTGTGAAATACAGTTGTTTTTGTTTTGGGTTGATGTTAATGAATAATAAATGTTGAATTAGAAACTGAAATGGTTTCTTTTTGATTTTAGCAGAATTAGTGAAATTTAGGTAGGATCAGTTGTTCTTATTGTTGTAGGTTTAAAACTTTTGTTCAGCACATGATAGGCTGTACAGGGCATCTAGTACATCTGGTGGAGGAAGAGCCTGGAAAAATCCTGGAAAGAACCACTGACCCAAAAGGAAGCTATTGGCAAGCTTTCTCACATACTCAATGACCGAGCTTGAGACTCAAACATATGCAAACATGAAATGTCAGTGATCTGTAAAGCGAGTGCCTTAAACCACCACTAGGCCACTCAGGGCCTTTGGCAGGATCAGAGTGCCTTAGACCACCACTAGGCCACCCAGGGCCTTTGGCAGGATCAGAGTGCCTTAGACCACCACTAGGCCACCCAGGGCCTTTGGCAGGATCAGAGTGCCTTAGATCACCACTAGGCCACCCAGGGCCTTTGGCAGGATCAGAGTGCCTTAGACCACCACTAGGCCACCCAGGGCCTTTGGCAGGATCAGTACAAACTTGATTATTATGATCTTGTTCATCAGTTAAACGACCTCCCCCCCCCCAACTATTTTCAAACCTTGGTTGCTTGATACGTTATATGGCATTGACTGATTGGACCCAGGTGGTATAAATCTTGCATAACATGAAACAAATTGGTCCTTTTAATCATTATATTATTCAGACAAATGAATTCAGACTGTACCGAACACTATAATTTGAACGTTAGTACTATTTTGGGTCAAAAACTCACAATTATAGAAGCATTTATAGAGATACTAGTGTACATGTTCGAAATTATTACCAGAAGTATGCAAAGACTAGCATTGGATTGCAAGATTTTGCATTACTTAAAAATTAATTAGATAGTTGTATGCATGAAAACTGTTCAAAGCAATGTTAGCTCAAGTACAGGGCAGGTGAGGCATTACTTTGAAAAAGTTACAGTTTGGACTTTTCTCTGCCATATTGATGCATTATTCATGTGTCTAGAATAAAATGATCTTTGATATTTTGTTTCATGACTTGAACTCCATGAAGAATCTTTATGATGATGTACTACCAGAGACAATGCTAGAATTGAATAATTTTCTTTGTAGCTAGAAGGACTAGTAAACTAAGAAATTTACTAGTCCTGCTGAATCTTCATTAGTCCTTCCCACAGATATGGACTGGCAACAACTGAAACTTGACTAGCTGTGAAACCGCTAAAATTCTGAAAACTTAGAGTCTGACAGGAAATTTAAAAGCCTTGGAGTAACAGTCTAGCACTGATTTTGAGCCCTGAGAGAAAATCTTGGACTGTTTGATGGAATCCAGACCTTATGTTTTAAGAATTTTACTTTGTTTTCCTTCTAATTTTTGTTGTGTAGTTCTACTGCATGCTTATTATTATTTGGAAGGGCTTGTCTTCCTAAAGTTTTTTTCCTTCAGTTCTTTATATTTACAGTTTTAGTGGCCAAGTGGTCTAAAGCGCTCACCGTTATGGATCACTGCTATCTCACCTCTGTCTGCGTGGGTTTGAGTCTCAGATTCAGCCAATGTGGGTATGTGAGAAAGCTTGCCAGTGGCTTCTCCTGGGTTGGTGGTTCTTTCCAGGGTTTTCCCAGGTTCTTCCTCCACCATTTATACTGGCCGCCATGTATAGCCCATCTTGTGCTGAAAAATGGCATTAAACCCATCAACAACAACAACATCAATATTTACATTTTTATAACATTATTTTTAGTCTGTACCATCTAGCCAGTATTGTGCTGACATGCCATTAAACCCTACTTATATGTACATATTTGAAAATTGATTAGGATATGCACATGTACTTACTGCTGTGTGTATTGTGCATAATTAATCATTATGATTAATTATCTTTGTTGACCACTCCGGTGGCCTAGTGGTTAGAGTGTCCGTCTTTGATGTGGGGGGTTGTGGGTTTGATCTCTGGCTGAGTCATACCAAAGACATATAAAAATGGATCTAACAGCTGCCTCGCTTGGCTCTCAGCATTAAGAGGTTACTGTTAGGACTGGTCATCCTGGTATCAGGATAATGTGACTGGGTGGGACATCATGCTACATGTCTGCATCATGATGCCCCAGTGCTAGACATCACTATAAACTGCCACACTGCAGACATCATTAGCAATATGACTACAAAATTGTTAAAGCTACGTTAAAAATCCAAATCACACATACACACATTATCTTTGTTGCCTTGTGCATAATTGAAATTGCAAAGGCTTCTGTTGTGTTGGCATTGCAAATACCTACAAAGCTGTATAAAAATGTATAATAATATCTAATTAAGATTTTAACCCTTTAGCTACAACTGCCGCATCTAAGCATCACCTGTAAATAGCTCCTGAACCCCACTGACGCATATATGCAGTGTCGATAAGCGTCATTTACTACCCCAGTGTCGCTTATGTGTGCGTAGTTCAGCAGTACTCGAAACCCCAGTGTCACATCGATGCGGACGTGACCGCTATGTTAACTAAACGTTGATTGGTTGAAAGTACAGAAGTTTACATATTTTTGATTATCATAACCAATGAGAGGACTGGTTACTGAACATTTGATACAAGTTTGAAAGCTGAGAGGTTAAATTTAGACACGTGGGAAAGACTTTCGTGCAATGTACAAAACACGTGTAGTTGAGATAAACAAAAATGGATTCCGATTCAGATATTAGCGACTCTGATGGGTTCAGTGCAAGTGATATCGAAGAGTTTAATGGATCATTCTTAGAAAATGGATCAGCTATTGTTGTTAGTCCTGTTTCAATACCAGATGTAAGTGATTTTGAATCGTATGATGAGGATATATTTTGTAGGATTCAAAACAGTTTACAAGACTAGGATTTATTGTATGATTGGATGTAGGAGTATATAAAGTGGAAATATATGAATAACAGAAACTATACAAGGTAAGCTGTTTTTATTTCACTGAAATGCAGCAAAAACTAATGAAATAATGAATATAAATGTAACCATGTTTTTATTGTCAATTTCCGTAGTCAGCCATGATGATGCTGTAGTATTCAGCCTAGCAAACAGCCTCAGTAGTCTCGGTAACTGATATGATAGCACTTAGCAGTAGTGAAACTGCACAACAGCTATAGTAGCTAAAGGGTTAAAGAGAACAAAATTCTTTGCAGTATTTGTCCTTGACAGCACATTGACTTCCAAAATGAACTATTGTATGGTTCTATACACTAGAGGAGTGAGAAGAGACTCAGTGCTGTAAAGACTGAAGGAAGTGTAAGTGTGTTTATTAAAATGGGAGTGATCATCTTTCTTTGGTGGGATTGTTGAGGTCATTTCATTTGTAGAGGGAACCTCACAGAATGCTAATTTAAACATGACTGATTGCAGTTGACATATAAGATCCATATGATTTAAATTGAATGGAGTACATGTGGATAAAATTGTGATTTAAACTGAATGGAGTACATGTGGATAACATTATGATTTAAATTGAATGGAGTACATGTGGATAAGATTATGATTTAAATTGAATGGAGTACATGTGGGTAAAATTATAATTTAAATTGAATGGAGTACATGTGAATAAAATTATGATTTAAATTGAATAGAGTACATGTGGATAACATTATGATTTAAATTGAATGGAGTACATGTGGATAACATGATTTAAATTGAATGGAGTACATGTGGATAAAATTATGATTTAAATTGAATGGAGTACATGTGAATAACATGATTTAAATTGAATGGAGTACATGTGGATAGAATATGATTTAAATTGAATGGAGTACATGTGAATAAAATTATGATTTAAATTGAATGGAGTACATGTGGGTAACATTATGATTTAAATCGAATGGAGTACATGTGCATAACATTATGATTTAAACTGAATGGAGTACATGTGGATAAAATTATGATTTAAATTGAATGTAGCACATGTGAATAAAATTATGATTTAAATTTAATGGAGCACATGTGGATAAAATTATGATTTAAATTGAATGTAGTACATGTGGATAAAATTATGATTTAAACTGAATGGAGCACATGTGGATAACATGATTTAAACTGAATGGAGTACATGTGGATAAAATTACGATTTAAACTGAATGGAGTACATGTGGATAAAATTACGATTTAAGCTGAATGGAGTACATGTGCATAACATTATGATTTAAACTAAATGGAGTACATGTGGATAAAACTATTATGAATATTTTAATTTAAAAGTTTGATCTTAGAAAATGAAGGAATATGTTTTGTATTTTCTCAATTTCCAAGTTTTTGTATTCTATTATTGCTTTCTTGTTGACAAAAGCTTCATAGGACATTCAGAAGTAAGGTATAGTCAGCCAAGTTGCAAAAAGAGGTCTCTGTTACCATCACACAAAAACTAGCAAATTACATTCATTATGAAATCAATTCTTTTTGGGTTGTAATTTACATTTATCGTGAAGAGCCAGAATAAAGTTGTGATTATGGAAGACCATTGTTCATAATTATGTTTTTGAACTAAACATAAATCAAAAGTCACTGAATTAAATAAACACAATATTTATTATTTACTCCCATGTTATCCAGTCCAACTGCAAACAACATTGAACCTGATCTGCAGTATATTATGCACCAGCAGATCAGGGTCTATGTTGTTTATTCGACTGATCACTCTTAGCAAACTGCAGTGACCCAGATCTGCTGCTGCATTATGTGATGACAGATCTCAGTCTATGCAGTTTGTAGTTGGATCCAACTTGAAAGCAATTATTTACTGTATCCAGTGCAATACATGAACTGAGTCAATTCAGACAAATTTGATATTAATGACACTGTAGATGTTTTGGAGTGCTCAGTGTTGGATACTCAGTACTTTATTTTTATATGATCAATACTGACAATGATAATTTTAATACATTTTGTATTCACAAAAAAATCATTTTTCTGTATGAAAAATTACATAAATTCCAGTAAGCACTTTATGTAGATGACCTGGTTAGATTTTCATGCCATCATAGCAATTCATCAGATTTTGAAAAAGAGTTTTCTGAACGTTTTGGAGTTAGACCTTTCAGTCAGCGTTGGGGAATACATACTGTACCCCAGCCAAGTGATACCAAAGACTTATAAAAATAGTACTAACAGCTGCCTCGCTAGGCACTCGGCATTAAGAGGTTAGTGTTAGGACTGGTCAGCCTGGTGTCAGAATAATGTAACTGGGTTGGACATCATACTACATGTCTGTGGCATGATGCCCAGTGCTAGACATCACTATAAACTGCCACACTGCAGACATCATAGCAATATAACTGAAAAATTGTTAAAGTTACGTTAAAAATCCAAATCACACACACACACACACACACACACACACACACACTGTATCAATAAAATTATAGTTTATTGCATACTATCTTGATGAACTTGAAAATTATTTATACACCCACAAGTGAGAAATTGTTTGCACATTTTTACATGAATATGATGCATTCTTGAAATTCTACTCTGAATTTCTTAGCAGAAGTCACTTTCTCATGGATGTCAACTTGGTATGAACACTTAATTGAATGCAGAATGCTTACTAAATATCACATGTCCCTCAAATTATTCTTCCAGTGAGAGTAAATGGAGTGTGTTATTCTTCAAACCAGTGGCATGATGGGGTGTTTGATAAATTAATGTGGAAATATGTCATAAGGGTGCTCAGTTACAGTCTATACTTGCCTGTAAGTCAGGTCAAACTGCAAAAAAAAACATAGACTCTGATCTGCCATCACATAAGGCACTGGCAGATCAGGGTCTGTGTTTGTTCTACTTATTACTCCTAACGTACTGCATAGATCCAGATCTGGGTCTATGCAGTTTGCAGTTGGACCTGAAGTATAAATGAGTACATATACATACTTATTTTTGAACATTATGAGTAAAATTCAGTGTACAGTACAAATATTTCCTTTGTCATAAATAAATGGGAAATGTTGCTGATTTATTACATGAACTGAGAGAAAAATAAGTTAAGAATTTGAGTAAATTCAAATGTAGTAGCTTTTGAGAGATTTTAGCTTAAGGTTACATGTATATCCTATATTTCAGATTGTATGAATATTTCCTATATTATTGTGGGTTACATATATTTCCTATATCTCGGATTGTATGAATATTTTTTATATTATTTTGGGTTAAATGTATTTCCTATATTTCAGATTGTATGAACATTTCCTATATTATTGTGGGTTACATGGATTCACTACATTTTAGTTCAGATTGTGGGTTACATGTATTTCCTGTATTTTGGTTCAGATTGTGGGAATGTTTCCTGTAGGATTGTGGGTTATATGTATTCACTATATTTTAGTTCAGATTATGGGTTACATGTATTCACTATATTTTAGTTCAGATTGTGAGGAAATTTCCTATAAGATCATCCTACATTATAGACCAGGATACAGCTACTTACATCAGGTCATAGCTGATAACTCTCCCATTAGGCAAACAAAAATGTTTCTGGTCAGCCAACTGTCCCTGTTTCTCATTGCTGACCCTAGCACTTCCTCCTCCCCCATAGAAAACAAAAATTCACATTAACACTATATATTGTTTTTTAACACCCCCTGTCTACCCTAATTTTAAAACCAGTGTTCAGTAGGAAACACATGGGGTGGGTGTGTGGCCTTAGCCATAGTTAATTAGATAAGTAGATGCTAAATTGATTGATGTGACAAAACGAACCCAGCAACATGATGTATATGATGCAAGATGAGGACTAACTGAAATGATGTAAATTTGGTAAAATTGTTGATGCATGCCTTTAGAAAGATGAAATTATTAAATTGGCAGACTAGTTTGAATATTTTGGATTTATCTTCTTTTAAAATTTTGTCAAATTAATTATAGTTTTGACAATGATATGCATGGTCTTGAAAGCAAGCACTAATATACATGTACAGTTTTAATATGCAAGTCCAAAACAAAATATGTTTCCTATTTCACTGGTTTTAAAATTAAATAAAATATACTAAGTGCTTCAAGTAATGGGCAAAACTGACTCAATTAGATGTACAAAATCAGTTTTGGGAATTTGTATTTTTTTTTCTTCAAATGTTGTTTTAAATTTTTTTTTTTACTCGGGGGGAAAAAAGTGCTAGGGTTGGCAATGAAAAACAGGGATGGTCAGCCAACCAGAAGCATTTTGTTTTGTTTTACAGTTCCAACTCATCTTATTTTTTCCATTTAATATGTTTGTGTGTGTTTTGGATTTTTAATATAGCTTTAACAATTTTAGTCATATCGCTGCGATATCTGCAGTGTGGCAGTATAAAGTGATGTCTAGCACGGGCATCATGTCTCAGACATGTAGTATCATGTCCCACCCAGTCACATTATTCTGACACCAGGCTGACCAGTCCTGACACTAGCCTCTTAACGCTGAGCGCTAGTACCATTTTATTCACATCGCTACGATGTCTGCAGTGTGGCAGTATAAAGTGATGTCTAGCACTGGGGCATTATGCCACAGACATGTAGCATAGTGCCCAACCTAGTCACATTATCCTGACATCCGAACGACCAGTCCTAACAATAACCTCTTAATGCTGAGCACCAAGCAAGGCAGCTGCTAGTACCATTTTTAAAAGTCTTTGGTATGACTCGGCCAGGGTTTGATTTCGCAATCTTCTGCATCTGAGGCAGATGCTCTAAGCACTTATGCCATTTGAGTGGTGTTTCCATATAAAAATCTATGCATATTATGTTAAGTGATATATATTGTTTCAGTACCTCAGTATCTGCAGTGATTAATGCTAAATTGTGATATGTCGGGTGATACACAGTGCTGATAGGTAAGACACAGGTACCAGTGTGAAAACCCATATACATGTGTGTGGCTTGAGATTAGGATTTTTTTTCCACTGATCACCAAACAAAAATTGTTACAGATAAAGACTAAATTTCACAGATCCTACTAAAACCAAATAGCAGCCAGTTCAGTTAATAATTCACCACTTTTATTCATTAACTCAAAATGATAACAACTGTTTTTCATGAACAATACTCACAAAGGAATTATCTATCTCACTTTCATGTTCTTCGTATTCTCAGTGCAGAAACTGCACAAAATTGCAGTCTTTCCTAGGTCATACTTAGCCATTTTGTGTTCATTTTCTCAGCATTTCTGCTACTTAGTGTCTTGATCATGTTTGTGATCATGCTCTCACTTGTCATTATCTAATTTTTTCTGTTTTGATGGTGGCTGCAGTTCTATGTTTACAGTTGTCACTGCACAATGCTTTGAATATTTAGTAACAATCATTTATGTATTAAAAGACATTGTGCTGTATAATTCTGGATTATTCATCAAGTCAGCAAACCTGACAGATTGGTCAGTACTAGCTTGGCACACTGTACTATTGTTATCATCCATAATGAAATCAGTGCTTATTGATAGTATACCAGGCTAGTTCCACATGTGTGAAGACTGTTTTGACAATAATCACAATAATTTATTTGATAAGAGGTTTAACACCTGTTCATTTGCACCTCATCAATTCTAGGATATTGTTAGGTACTTAATTAACACATCAAACTGATCAATTAACCATTGAAAGAAATAATCAGTTGCAACTGCTAATTAACTGTTATAATAGCCACCAAAGATGCATACATACATACATACATACATACATACATACATACATACATACATACATATACATACATACACAACAGAAGATTATTTAATAATGTATAGTCATGTTACAATTGCTTTTCATGGGTCAAGACCACTACATAATTTCGCTAAGTAGCAAAGATAAAATAAACTGTTGAATTTAGTGGGGTTGATGACCGAACCTACGTTGTATGAGGAACAGTAATATACTAAGTGGTATTTGATTAAGTTGTATTTCTTGCAATGTAGTTATTGACTTTATGATTACTTAGGTCAAAATTGTGCAGATATTTTTCTGCACAGAACACATTTGGAAAGTAATGTATCTCCATAACTGTATTATCAAAATAGGTTGCAAGATGCTATAACTGTTAACTGTACATTTTGTAAAAAAAATGCCCAAACTACAGATTTATCTGCTTATTTTTATACCTCCTTGCTGTTAGATGAGGGCACAGTATAAAGGATTCACTTTTAAATGTGTTTGTCAATCCATCCATCCATCCTCTTTGTTGGGATATTAGTCATATTCAACCTCAGCTGTTGATATTAAACTGGTATTCAACACATGTTGTGCAAGAAAACTGTCACTGACCTACCTTTTATGTTTTAAAAAATTGCTTAAAAACTGTTGCCCACTTTTTCCTGTATGGGCTATAACTT
>JAECUM010006421.1:0-74138 GCA_016617855.1 Megalonaias nervosa | reverse complement strand
CCCTCTTATTCCATTTTGATATCATGCCAATTTCATATATTATTCCACCTCTGTCTTATTCCACTCTGCCATCATGCTAAATCCATGTCATATTCCAATTTCTATCAGAAGGAAGATGTCACACCTGAAATCATTACTCTTGCAGATATTACATATTTGTGTTTACTTAAAATGTTCCTCACTTTCCTCTATATCCTCATGGTCCTACATTCATATATTTGTTTGATAATTTTACTCATCGCTTCGTAAAATACTTCAATATTGCCAGTTCCTCTGTAAACTATCAGTTTCTGATTCTTGCAATTTGACTTGGCCGTCAAAATTAATCCTGATGGCATGTATTTGGCAGTTTTGATGTTCCTGGATATTTTAGTTTGTTGACTGTAGCCACACACAATACGCAGCCACCGGACAGACACATACACACAAGCCCATACATAAACACACAAATGTACCGACCTGCATTGCTACTGAGATTGGCGCTCCATACGCAACTGTGGCTCCAAAATTATTCACCGCGGACTGCGTGAATGCCAGGGCAATAAACGATTTCTGAACAGCAAAATATGTCAGGAATGTAGAGGCGCTGAAATAAGACAAACCGTGTTTAGCACGAAGGAAATCGTAGTGAAATAGTAGCCGATCTCTACAATAACTTAACGACAGATACATCAATTTTTAACTTGAATTATATTAAATTTTATCAAAAGGATAATGGGCTAATGATAATCCTTTATGCTATTAGTCTTTGCCAAGGATATTTCAATCGAAATGTTTCATTAGTGTGTTTCTGTCATATACCTACATATTATTACTTCTTCTCCACATATAAACTTTCCTGTTCTTCTACATTAAGAAATATTTCAATGAGAACGGTATCACTCAAAAAAATCTATGTCATCTTTCATTGTGAAACTGCTGCATATCAGTTAAATGAAACAAAATTTTGTGTTTGATTTTATGAGTTCAAATGGCATTTTCAACTCGGGAGGAACCACCAGACCAAGACATGCTAATGAAAGACTTTCTTACCCTCGCTGGTTTAGCTGAGACACAAATTCACACGATCATTGGAATCTGTAAAGGCGTGTGCATTAAACTACCTGGCGGCCTCGAAATGAAACACTGTAGAATATAACTACAATCAAACATTTCTAGATGTACAGAACACAGATTAACGTCACAGAAAGTGCTTCAAATGAATATCATTTCCTTTGAAAAAGGCGCATACCTATAAATTACAGCGCCTATCGTGGTTGTAATACGTGGCCCAATACAAAACTCGCCCTAGCACGAACGCTACCACATCTAATAACGGTGCAGCGGCAGTATACCAAAGGCTGTCCACGTTTCTGATATTCGTCTTCCGGCCTGGTATTTCAGATAAGATATTAGATAGGGCATAATGTTTCCTGGAAGACAATATATATATATATATATATATATATATATATATATATATATATATATACATATATACACACACACACACACATACATACATACATATTTCTTTAAATCTTATTTTCTTTCCTGTTTGTGTAATATTTGACGTAATTCATGGTAAATATTTGCATAGAGAATATAATTCCCTCATGGCTCCATTCAGCACAAACTGATTTCATATATCTTTTACTCTAAAATTTGCAAAGTGTTTCAGACATACCTAGGCCCTCACTCTAAGTCAAATATGACACAGAGAAACCACCTCGTTAAGTTACGTTGCTTTCATGATATAGCCAAGTATCACAACTGTTGCCGACATTTGTTTTGATTTGGGTGTTTTTTTAACTCGATGTCAGATGGCGTGCTACCCGCCTTTTTCAGTGGCATTCATTTTATACCGTTCATAATAAGAGTTACTCCGTCAATAGTTTTAATTCAAATTCGTAGTATTGTTATGTTTTCTATCTGCTTGTATAAATATCTACATTATGTTATTTCCATTTCTGTTCTATTGGTATATGCATTATTTTTGTAAGCTGTCGTCTGAATCATTGCAAACGTGCAACTAGAGAATCAAGCTTGTTAGAGGACTTGAGTTTGTTAGAAATTTTTTAGACTGCGAAGCATATGTTTGTTTTTGGTCACTCCATTCTTTTCCATTTTTTATTTTGCTGATATCATTGTTTACGAAAGAAAATAAAGTATGGTAGAATTGAAAACATTGATGTATCTTTTCATTTTTAGAACTGTAGTATTGATCAGTTTGCTGAAAGCTATCAGCTGCGTACAATATGTTCTTTTCTGAATTGAAAATGCACCTTAGAATGCTATGGTTAATCGCATGAGCAAATTTTTTTGTAGCGTTTGTGGTGGTCACAATAACAAGTTAATGGTCAATAAAAGTGTGTGGCCTCATTTGCTTCGGTCCAAGAATGCTAAATTATGATAGGATTAGAAAAGACGTTCCTAATGCTGACTCTACTACTACTACTATTACTGCTACTACTGCTACTACTACTAATAATAATAATAATAACAATAATAAAGAATTGCTTTTGAGAAACAAAATCGGTTTAATATATACATCTCGTGCATTTTCTCTCTTCTTACACTATTGGTGCTAACCGAAATTTAGTTGTGTCATTAGCAAAAGTGGTGTTGGCCAATGCAACAACAAGGGGCTCCACCTAATCATGAAATGCATAGAACACGAACTCCTAAACACCAACACAGTCTTCCGCCTGCCAAACCGCAACAAGACGTCCTGTATGCAATTGTCAGGGGAAGAGACATGCAAGAAGTCAGAGTGATGATGGCCTTTATAAGTGCACAACGCACGACTGACAACAGTCTCGTAATCTCCAAGATCAACATCTGCATTCAACCAAGCAGACGACCATAAGGATAAAATGTCTCCACAAAGCATAACGTCTCCAAATTAAAATTGGAGAATATCATACAAGTATTTGTCAAAGAATTCTGCAGCCAACTTAATACAATCAATAAAACTCCGAGAATGTCGAGGAAAACTAGGCATCCACCTGAGACTGTGCTCAAACGCATCAAAAATACGCAGTCCCACCACACGTAAATATCAAGCACTTGGAGCAGGTCCTATTGTAGCAGAAGTTTACAAAGCTGGAGGTTCACACATGGTGCAGGAACTTACTGAACTCTACCAGTCAATGTTGATTCAGGAAGTTATACCCCAGAAGTACAAGGATACCTCCATTGTTCCCATGTACAAGCGGAAGGCAACATACAATAATACAACAATCGGGACACCTCCTTGCTGCCAATAACAGGCGAAATGCTTGACCGAATTCTTCTTAGGCATCAAAATAACCTAGGGCACCTGCCATACAGTAAGTGTGGCCTCAGGAAAGCACGAGGAACTACATATATGTTCTTAGCAACTCGTCAGCTTCAGAAGAAATGCCAGGAAGAGAACACCAAACTGTGCATTACACTCATCGATCTGACAAAACCTTTTACAGTCAGCCGTGGAGGCCTCTGGAAAATCATGGCAAAATTTGGTTGCCCAGGGAAATTCAACACGATGGTTCAGCAGTTTCATCAATAGGAGGACACTAAGAAGAAATTGCATTAAGTAACTATTCGTGATTTTTCTATTTGCTGAAGACTGAATGTCTAATCTGATTCTGAAATTCAACACAACATGGACTATGTCTTCTCGGCTTGAAACAGATTTAGTATCATAAAGAGTATCACGAAGACAGAGATGAAGAACCAACCTGCAGTCGGAGGGCCTTACTTAGGATGGGTTCGTCATCACAAAATTCGTCATTTATTCATGATTTACAAATATGTTTGTAGACTGAGTGTATAATTTAGAAAAATAAATAACCACTTCACATCATATTTCAATTCAGAGCAACAGTTGTAATATTTTCCCTTGTTACGTCGTCTGTTGAAACACGAGTAATACTCACAGAGAGATTCCAGCATAAAAACCACCTATGATTATTACTTCACCGTAACACGAGTAATACTCACAGAGGTTCTGGCAATACAATCACATATAATTATTTCTTCACCGTAAAACGTGTAATACAGAGATTCAATTAAATCAATAAATTCTTTATAAATTTTAAGATTTTTGTCAGAGAGTAAGTACCAAATAAAAAGATTGTGTCATCTTTCATTGAGCTTAATCTATACCAACAATTTGAGCATTATAGCTATTTAGGCGGGGGGGGGGAGGGGGGAGGGCAGGCTACTGAGGAAGCCAAGTTGTTTTTAATCATAATCGGCCCTAACCTCTTCGACATCTGGAGATCAGGCAGTTTTCAGTATTATTAATTTTTGTCCGAGACATGTAATCACTATGTAGTGTTACGACTCCATGGTCGTAAACTTAATAAGAGAAAAGGGCGAAAATCAACGTCTCTAGAATACAATAGAAAGTAAAATCTTAAAAGGAACTTATAGTATTGTGAATGAAATCCCAAATAGTCCTAAAAGCTATATCACAAGTCCAAAATTATAGAGTATTCCGAACTAATTCCTGTGGTATTCCTAATGAATTCAAATCTTAAATGGGCTGATGTAACCAATAGCCTGGAATGTATCATGATGTATGGCAATGATATAATCCACAATGTCCTCAAACGTATTCACAATAACACCAACACTGTTGACTTGGTACAAACGTATCAATGAGCACTTTGTAATTCCAATAAATTATTGAAATAAATAAATCTTCTCAAATTTTAACTGAACACGACTTAAAGACTGATTATACTGCAAATGTTAAGATAGGAATAAATAATTATAGTATAACCAACCTTAATATAAAAACCTAATACATAATATGAGGTCCAGAACAGTGTCTAAGGTTCATTTCAAGAACATTGTAAGTTGTAAACAAGTTGAGGTCTTTTACAAATAATTTTGTAAATACCATGGCAACCATCAGGTAGCCTAGGAATTCCCAAGTGGAAAACGAATGTTCTAAACTCGGATCCAGGTAAACATATTTACCTATAAATAGTAAATATCTTAAAATAGAACATACAATCATAGGACGAAATCGGCTATTTAATACGATGTTTACAAAATGCCCCTACAAACTATAATGAAAGACAAAAGTAAAAACACAATACAAATTAAATGTACATAACAGTAGTGTACGTAGCGTACTGTTTTGTCAATACATATCACGCCGACATCACATTCTAATAGATGCAATGCAGAGGATAAAATTCCTTTGCATGTCCAGGTCAAAATGTCGAGACTGATGTTATGAATCAGTCAATAAGCAGTGACATCTGAACAAATATATTTTATATACAGTAAGCAACACACATACAATAATTAAAAGCGGATAACAACTCTCTGTATGTTTTCGTGGGATGTTTACGTCAAAGCTGTCATGCCATAGATTTACAAGTATTATTATGTTTCGTCAATTACTACTAAGCGAAATACGAACCATTGTCTGCTGCAGCCCTCTTTCCTTGAAATATGAACTTATCCCTAATCGTCTAATTAGATTATGGATATTTATGATTATTTATTGTCAACTATAATAACTTGACTATTTGCAGAATCAGCTTGTTACTAGACTATTCCATGAATGTGTTTATATTTTAGTTTATATTTGCAACACTGTCAGTTTCGTGACATTGGCTTCAATGGCATCGAGTCGAGCTGTGTATCTGACTACGTTAAAGTCACCAATATTATGAATATTGATAGATGCATTCATTTTAAATGTAAAGACAAATTAATCACGTTTCATACAATATTGATTGTTTCAGGGTTCTATTATTATATCAATGTGACAGATTATCGTGCATACTAAATGACAAATACGGATGATTATATCCTTTATTTTTAATCATTTATACTCGAGATCCTCAATTTGGCTGTTCTTAGTTTTAACCCTCCATCCCTAAAATCATCCTTTTGGCTGCTCTTATAAACGTGCAATGCCTAGTTTCCGAATTCTCTTTTCAACAAGGAGATACGAGAGTTTTCGTGTATATTATTCGTAATGGATATATATGCGGACGTGACGTGTCACTTAAACAAAGCAGATCTTACAATGTAAGAAACTGAAAAAGAAAATGAAATGAACAGTGATCTCCTTGAAATGCCTAACGTAATATTTACAGTCAATATGGTCACGGATAGAGAATGAGATAACAAGAAAACCATACGGGCTTACAATAGTTGAAAATAATGACCATAATCATTTGCAGCAATGGAACAATCTCTGCTTTTCTTTACTTTTCTTATTTTCTTTACTTTTCTTATTTTCTTGAGTTGGGTTGAGTTGTGAAAGTATACGTCTGATGGGAGGCTACCAAACTATACATTATATAAGCCAAACAGAAAACCCCCAAGTCTCTCTCTCTCTCTCTCTCTCTCTCTCTCTCTCTCTCTCTCTCTCTGAACGATGATGTCCGTCACAGAATTGTCGAATTATTTCTCCGCGTTATAAGAATTTGTGATTTGAAGAAAAATACAAATTAGCAACGTTGTTATGATATTTCCCAACTGGACGTGGTACAATGATTAGATCCACATTTTCGCGCCTTATTTCACTTACAAAATAAAGAAGAAAATCCTTTTTCTGTTTCTGATCTAAAGTAATAACCGTGTGACAGTTTGATCAATATACCTCAACCGGAATGAGCGTGTGAAACTGGTCAAAATATCCAGCAAATCCACAGGATTGGTAACCTGGAAATGTTACTGGTTCTGTCTATAACCAACCGGTTCTACATTTCATCATGCAAGATGACAAAATGTAGTCAATTACCCAGTGGTAAACGTAGCCTGATATGAATGTCAGTATATAGTGTGATGATTTAGATAATAAAACATGGAAAACAAAGAATAACACAAAATAAGATAAATTACATCAATAGTCAAACTGATTAAATTAAGCCTAACATGGTCACTGTTACATGATGGGAAAATGATGCTTACAGACTAGATGGTCCAGATCCAAATAAAACTCATGTAGAGACCTTCTATCAGAATCTGTTTCTGCCACTGACGACCAGTCTGAATCATAGTCTAATCAGGAATCAGGATTCGTATCAATTGATTTGACAGCATTTACATCATTGAAATAATTAGTACCAGTCTCCAGTGATATGGCTATCGTATCTAAAGTACAGATATCAGTCAAATTCTGTTTGTGGAAAGGTGCGTTCCAGCAGTGGCTTGGATCAAATGCATCCACATTAACAGATTGCAGCTAAACAGTTAGCAGCATTGTCTTGGTCTTAAATCTTCACCCTGTTTCTGTAATTCAACACATTCTATAACAAAACTATCTCTTTGGTTTACCGTATTCCTTTTGAATATTACTGTTATCCTTGCCTATGTTTGGTTCTCGCCTCTGGCGGCATAGACAAATCCATTTACCGCTACCTGTTTACTTTGGGAATCGGAAGTAGCATGTGTCCTTAGACATCACATAGAAGCAAAGGAGTTAACTGAGCATAAAGTGGTATGTATATTTAATTTGCACTGTTTGTTTTAAAACATTTTATTTCATTATATGCTATTGTAATATAATATTGTCTGATGAACTTAACCTTGTCCAAAATAAAGTTTATTTTATACGTAACCTAAATTAATGATTTTTTTAAATTCTGTAAGCAACTAATAAATACATAAAATAATCTCTATATGTATGGGTTTAATATTATTGTCATTTGTAATAGAAGTATACGTGTTTATTTGGGTCTGGGTCTAGGTTCTTGAGATTTCCCTGGCGTACCTGACATCGTTCAGGTAATATATCATAATTTTAGTAACCGACTTTCTAATTTTAACTAACATTTTATTTTTTAAATATTACGAAGTTCCTAGAAGGTTATTTTCTGTTAGGTAAAAGTTTTAGTTAGAAAATGCAAACTGTGACATGAGGTCATGTCGAGGACTATATAATCTTGTCATTGGAAAAATTATTCATTCGAGCTTTCAGATCTAGCAGAATCAGTTTTATATTAATATTGTGTCCAGAATTTCATTTGGGCTAGAATTTTTTTCTTCAAATTATTCACTTCAATGACTGTTCGTCTGGCTATACAGAGTGCTCAATAAATAATAATATTCCTGGGCGTTATTTCTGATTGCTACAGATGGAAAACTAAACAACAGAATTAGAACATACCTATTCTAGATGCACTTATTGTTAAGAGGTCAAAGTTACGGTCTTGTTCTGAAAGCAAGATATTTACTGGGTCAAACAAACCCCGGTCTGATTTTATAATGGACAATTATCAACCATTCGTGTTTAAGGGTTCTATATCACTCATATAATGAATAAATCTTTCCTTTTCTTTATGAGGTAAGTGTTTTGTATATTTAATTTGTATTGTTTGCTAGTTAGTTTGCTTAAATGTTTTGTTCCATTATGTTCTATTGCAATGTAACATTCTTAGACAGTGGGACAGTGACATTCACTGGGATTTATAATGAAATTAAACCTGGAAATATTTTAATGTGTTTCAACTTAAAACTGTTGGTACAGCAGCTCAATACAGGCCGCCACAGGCACATCACCACTTTGAACGTTGGACTTAATTTGGATTTCCACTAACGTTTATTTTTCAGAACTTTTATTATTAGAACTTGTGACTGTAAATCTAGGATTATTTTGGGATTAAATTCGCAATAACGTAATCTATTTTCATTTTCTCTTTGTATTCTAGGGAAATAAATTATTTGTTGAATCTTACAAAGCTTGTCTGTTACTAATTTTAAGAGCATAGACTCGTAACAAAAGCGTTTATGCAATGCAAACTACATACATGTTATTCATCTCCCCAGATTCACGAGTGCTCATCAGAAACAATTCCCTTTATTTTATTTGTCACTTTCCTTTAAATAATTTCTTGTAATAAAATATACAATTTGTAGATAAAATGTACTCGATATGCCTAAAAATTCAACTGGCTCCTTATTTTTTTGCGTCAGTCAGCCATAAAATTAGCTGGACCGGTGTGCTGGCGGCAATTTCGCAAACTGGATCATAATGGATGGTCGGCTTGATTTGGAACTGCGTCAAAAATGACTGAAAGACTGTAATTTTGCACCGTCTGACTGTTCGTTGGATTTAGCGATAAATTTCGAGAATTGGGTTGAGGGAAATGTATAGGAAAAGCGTACGCATAATTTGTACCTAATACTCTATTAAAAACATGTTACGTTTTCTTACTGAAAATGTTCACCAATTTTGACTGCCAGTCTGGAACTGAAGTATATAATCTTTGATCGTGAAATTCGCATCACAATAACTATCTAAAGTTACTTTTAAATGCTGATCAATCTGCTTTGTATCATTAAAGTTTCCATTCTGATAAAACCCTGAAATACGGATGCATCTAGAGGTCCACACACTATCGTATGGAGCATAGTCACTGTGGCCAGCTGTTTACTCAACGCCTAGTGTAATAATCAGTGTTTGTTGTCACATATAGGGCGATATTTTAAGCACAATTATATTCAAACTTTATCTAAGAGCGCGAGAGAAAAAAATCATTTGAAAGCAAAACAAAAGAAAAACATTTCTTGCTTCACTGACTTTAGGGTTGTGTTTACATATCGCTGCATCGATACTTCTGTACACAGGCAGAGTTATTGAAATGTTTCAGAGGCATGCAATCTGACAGCTTACGTAATCTGTTTAAGTCAGCTGAGGGGCATGTAACACTGGTCTACAATTGTTTAGAAATAGTGTGTTTCAGAGGTAACATCTGCTATTTATTATGAATTTTGATGTGCTGAATTCACATATGACAATTAATACAAATGATTGGTTACCGTTTCCAAGATATTTAAGTTTTTACATTTTACGTCTACGTATATTGTGTAGATAGTAGAGTTTTAATCATAAAATGTAAACCTAGGTCTTTTCATGTCTTAATGGTCCCTTTATATAATAATATTTCACCTGTCCTGTTTATGTAACGCTTTGATAAACAGCAAAAGGGTTATATAAATAAAATTTATTATGAAACAAAAGGCACAAAAATATTATGTTTATATAAGTACATAGATTAATCCTTATTCAGTGTCTACTCGGCGCTTCTTGGCTTCTCTCTTGTATTCATTAAATGGAGCATCTCAGTCACTCTCCAGCAAGCACTGATGGGCTCCATTTGCCCTGATAGCGATTCTCTATATTCTCAATGTCCTGCTGAAATCGCTTGCAGCGCTCATCGCTCATTGCTCCGCAGTTCGGTCGAAAAAATATAGATGAGAGTGCACAAACACTGTATTTGTAGTGACATGTTGCAACCACGGCTTTATTATGCCTTGAGGAGATTTTCCACAAATTCCTTGTAGCTGTCTGCCTTGTTGTTTCCCCGAAAATGTGTTGCCACTAACTGGAAGGCTTTCCATGATATCTTTTCCTTGCCATGCAGTGCACAGTCAAATACATCATCTCGAAGAAGTTCGCGAATCTGAGGACCAACAAAGACACAATCCTTTATCTTAACTTCACTTAACTTTGGAAGTTTTCGACAGAGGTGCTTGAAAGCTGCTTGTGTTTTGTCCATGGCCTTGACGAATTTCTTCATCAGATCCAGTTTGATGTGCCAGAGTGGAACAAAATCTCCCTTGATTCAACAAACGGTGGATGCTGAACACTTGTCCTCCCAGGCTCCAATGACTGTCGCCAATCTCTCTTGACACTATCCCATTCGCGGGAAAAAACAGCGGTACTTTGTGTATCCAGTCTGCAGACCAAGCAAGAGATGAAGAACCTTCAAATTGCCACAAAGCTGCCACCGATGTTGATCATAGTTTATGCACCTCAAAAGTTGTTTCATGTTTTCATAAGTTTCAGTCATATGACAGCATGACCAACTGGAATAGATGGCAAAACATTTCCATTATGCAGCAAAACAAATATCTAAGACTCGTCTTCGATGCATCAATGAACAGTCTCCACTCATCTGGATCATGGATGATGTTGAGGGCTGCCATCACACCATCGATGTTGTTGCAGGCTACAAGATCAGCTTCCATGAAGAAGAATGGGATAAGATCCTTTTGACAGTAACCGAACATGGAAACCATAACATCACCTGCTGGGAGATTCCACTGCTGTAGTATGGAGCCCAGCAGCTCTGCCTTACTCTTTGATAGTTCCAAATCCCTGACAAGGTCATTCAGTTCACCTTGTGTTATAAAGTGTGGTTCAGAGGAGTAGGAGGGGAGAAAACATGGGTCATGTAACATTGATGGTTCAGGACTAGAAGTTTCATCCTCCTCTTCTTCCTCGTCTGACTCAAATGAGAATGATTCTGGTGCATCAGGAATGTTTGGATAATGCACAGTCCACTTTTTCTTCTTTAACACATCTTTTCCAACTGGAGGCACCATGTAGCAGTAACAGTTGCTGATATGATCTGTTGGCTCTCTCCAAATCATTGGCACTGTAAAAGGCATAGATTAACTTTTCCTGTTCAACCACAGACGAAGATTTATTGCACAAGTGTTGCAGCATATATGTGGTGCCCACCTCTTGTCCTCATCTCCAGTTCTGCAGCCAAAATAAAGGTGATAGGTTTTCTTAACCATAGTGGTTATACTACGCTTTTATGATGAAAAAGTCACTTCCTCTACAGTAGCTTTAGTACAGAATGGACAGAATAAGCTAGAGGATAATGCCAGGAGTTGTTGCAGTAATAGAACATCAAGCCGATGACGTAATAAGGTAGAATGTGGCTTAGGTCACAGTGTACAAATGACGTCACAATGAAGGAAGAGCCTCTAAGCCTCCAAACACAAAATTCAGTCAGTGTGCTTATGTATTAATGCGCAAAGACTATAAAGTTCAGATGACCCTGGGATCAAAACAGAGAGAGAGAGAGAGAGAGAGAGAGAGAGAGAGAGAGAGAGAGAGAGAGAGAGAGGGAGAAGGGAATATGCGAATAAACGTTTAACACAAAAGACTATACATTGAATTATATTTTAGAAATGTGGCTTTTTCAAACTAAAATTATGAAGGAACTGATTTTTATGTTGGAAAATCAGCTTCTATAGTGATCAGAAATGACCAAAAAGGCATATGAGACACTGGGGGTCCCTTTGAATCAAAACGCTTATAAGAGTATATGAACTTCCAAAACAAAATTCGTTTATTCTTCAATTAAAAAACATAAAGTATCCCTGACAATTTATACCCGATGAGTTATGTCAAACCACACCTGAATACCAGACAATGACATACCTGCTAACAAAGCTGACGTTGGGAGCGGAGATTGGGAGGTTCAACTAGATGCAATGTTTAGTAGATTAGTTGATGATGCCACATCACTAATATTGAATTAAATGACATAAAAGTAGTTTTTGTAAATGGTGAGAATACATGACTTTTAGATTATGATAAACATAGAATATGTTGACCTAACACAGTTGTACTAAGAGAGACACAGTGTGACCCTTTATAGATAAACTCCGAACAGTAAGTCTTCAGAAAATTCAGTCTTGTGTCACCGGGATACAATGGCACTTGTAGTGTATTTGAGTATGCTAGTACGGCAGTTAATATAAAACTGTTAAGTTCTTTTGCCCTCAAGTTAGAGATCAACATAATAATCACGTCACTATATATTCAGGCAATGCAAATAGGATTGTTTTAACGACCGTTTGGTTTTAACATTGGGACAGCGACATTATTAAAGATTCTCAGCGTAATTAATGATGAGGGCTGTACTGTTTAGCGGACATGGTTTGGACATATAAAAATGTAATATTGTTATAACTGCATTACCTTTCTAATTGGTTCATAGAAACCTACTTAAATCGACATTTGTTGCTACTTTATTTCACATAATATTTATCCGCATGTATATAACGAATATGTTACCAGCCTGGCTCTTGCATTTAATGATTTTGTAAACATGTATTAGAGTATAGGCGATTAGACCAATTAAAGTCGCACTTAATGGTTATTTGATGCTTTAGAGTATAGGCGATCGACCAATTAGAGTTGCACATAATGGTTATTTAATGTATTAGGGTGTAGGCAATAAGACCAATGAGAGTTGCACTTAATGGTTATTTAATGCATTAGGGTGTAGGCAATAAGACCAATTAGAGTTGCACTTAATGGTTATTTAATGCATTAGGGTATAGGCAATAAGACCAATGAGAGTTGCACTTAATGGTTATTTAATGCATTAGGGTATAGGCAATAAGACCAATTAGAATAACACTTAATGGTTATTTAATGCATTAGGGTACAGGCAATAAGACCAATTAGACTTGCACTTAATGGTTATTTAATGCATTAGGGTATAGTCAATAAGACCAATTAGACTTGCACTTAATGGTTATTTAATGCATTAGGGTATAGGCAATAAGACCAATCAGACTTGCACTTAATGGTTTTTTAATGCATTAGGGTATAGGCAATAAGACCAATCAGACTTGCACTTAATGGTTATTTAATGTATTAGGGTATAGGCAATAAGACCAATTAGAGTTGCACTTAATGGTTATTTAACGTATTAGGGTATAGGCAATTAGACCAACACTTAATGGTTATTTAATGTATTAAGGTATAGGCAATAAGACCAATGAGAGTTGCACTTAATGGTTATTTAATGTATTAGGGTAAAGGCAATAAGACCAATTAGAGTTGCACTTAATGGTTATTTAATGTATTAGGGTATAGGCAATAAGGCCAATTAGAGCTGCACTTAATGGCTATTTAATGTATTAGGGTATAGGCAATAAGACCAATGAGAGCTGCACTTAATGGTTATTTAATGTATTAGGGTATAGGCAATAAGACCAATTAGAGTTGCACTTAATGGCTATTTAATGTATTAGGGTATAGGCAATAAGACCAATGAGAGTTGCACTTAATGGTTATTTAATGTACTAGGGTATAGGCAATAAGACCGATTAGAGTTGCACATAATGGTTATTTAATGTATTAGGGTATAGGCAATAAGACCGATTAGAGTTGCACTTAATGGTTATTTAATGTATTAGGGTATAGGCAATAAGACCGATTAGAGCTGCACTTAATGGTTATTTCATGTATTAGTGTATAGGCAATTAGACCAACACTTAATGGTTATTTAATGTATTAAGGTATAGGCAATAAGACCAATTAGAGTTCCACTTAATGGTTATTTAATGTATTAGGGTATAGGCAATAAGACCAATTAGAGTTGCACTTAATGGTTATTTAATGCATTAGGGTATAGGCAATAAGACCAATTAGAGCTGCACTTAATGGTTATTTCATGTATTAGGGTATAGGCAATAAGACCAATTAGAGTTGCACTTAATGGTTATTTAATGTATTAGGGTATAGGCAATAAGACCAATTAGAGCTGCAATTAATGGTTATTTAATGTATTAGGGTATAGGCAAAAAGTCCAATTAGAGTGGCACATAATGGTTATTTAATGTATTAGGGTATAGGCAATAAGTCCAATTACAGTTGCACTTAATGGTTATTTAATGTATTAGGGTATAGGGAATACGACCTATTAGAGTTGCACTTAATGGTTATTTAATGTATTAGGGTATAGGCAATAAGATCGATTAGAGTTGCACTTAATGGTTATTTAATGTATTAGGGTATAGGCAATAAGACCGTTTAGAGTTGCACATAATGGTTATTTAATGTACTAGGGTATAGGCAATAAGACCGATTAGAGTTGCACTTAATGGTTATTTAATGTATTAGGGTATAGGCAATAAGACCGATTAGAGCTGTACTTAATGGTCATTTCATGTATTAGGGTATAGGCAATAAGACCAATGAGAGTTGCACTTAATGGTTATTTAATCTATTATGGTACAGGCAATAAGACCGATTAGAGCTGCACTTAATGGTTATTTAATGTATTAGGGTATAGGCAATAAGACCAATTAGAGTTTCACTTAATGGTTATTTAATGTATTAGGGTATAGGCAATAAGACCGATGAGAGTTCCACTTAATGGGTATTTAATGTATTAGGGTATAGGGAATAAGACCAATGAGAGTTACACTTAATGGTTATTTAATGTATTAGGGTATAGGCAATAAGACCAATGAGAGTTGCACTTAATGGTTATTTAATGTACTAGGGTATAGGCAACAAGACCAATCACTTAATGGTTATTTAATGTATTAGAGTATAGGCAATAAGACCAATGAGAGTTGTACTTAATGGTTATTTAATGTATTAGGGTATAGGCAATAAGACCAATTAGAGTTGCACTTAATGGTTATTTAATGTATTAGGGTATAGGCAATAAGACCGATTAGAGTTGCACTTAATGGTTATTTAATGTATTAGGGTATAAGCAATAAGGCGAATGAGAGTTGCACTTAATGGTTATTTAATGTATTAGGATATAGGCAATAAGACCAATGAGAGTTGCACTTAATGGTTATTTAATGCAATAGGGTATAGGCAATAAGACCAATGAGAGTGGCACTTAATGGTTATTTAATGTATTAGGATCTAGGCAATAAGACCAATTAGAGTTGCACTTAATGGTTATTTAATGTATTAGGGTATAGGCAATAAGACCAATGAGAGTTCCACTTAATGGTTATTTAATGTATTAGGGTATAGGCAATAAGACCGATGAGAGTTTCACTTAATGGTTATTTAATGTATTAGGGTAAAGGCAATAAGACCAATTAGAGTTGCACTTAATGGTTATTTAATGTATTAGGGTATAGGCAATAAGGCCAATCAGAGCTGCACTTAATGGCTATTTAATGTATTAGGGTATAGGCAATAAGACCAATGAGAGTTGCACTTAATGGTTATTTAATGTATTAGGTTATAGGCAATAAGTCCAATGAGAGTTGCACTTAATAGTTATTTAATGTATTAGGGTATAGGCAATAAGACCAATTAGAGTTGCCTCAATGGTTATTTAAATTATTAGGGTATAGGCAGTAAAACCAATTAGAGTTGCACTTAATGGTTATTTAATGTAATAGGGTATAGGCAATAAGACCGATTAGAGTTGCACTTAATGGTTATTTAATGTATCAGGGTATAGGCAATAAGACCGATTAGAGTTGCACTTAATGGTTATTTAGTGCATTAGTGTATAGGCAATAAGACCAATTACAGTTGCACTTAATGGTTATTTAATGTGTTAGGGTATAGGCAATAAGACCAATAAGAGTTGCACTTAATGGTTATTTAATGTATATGGGTATAGGCAATAAGACCAATTAGAGTTGCACTTAATGGTTATTTAATGTATTAGGATATAGGCAATAAGACCAATTAGAGTTGCACTTAATGGTTATTTAACGTATTAGGGTATAGGCAATTAGACCAACACTTAATGGTTATTTCATGTATTAAGGTATAGGCAATAAGATCAATGAGAGTTGCACTTAATGTTTATTTAATGTATTAGGGTAAAGGCAATAAGACCAATTAGAGTTGCACTTAATGGTTATTTAATGTATTACGGTATAGGCAATAAGACCGATTAGAGCTGCACTTAATGGTTATTTAATGTATTAGGGTATAGGCAATAAGACCAATTAGAGCTGCACTTAATGGTTATTTAATGTATTAGGGTATAGGCAATAAGACCAATTAGAGTTTCACTTAATGGTTATTTAATGTATTAGGGTATAGGCCATAAGACCAATGAGAGTTCCACTTAATGGTTATTTAATGAATTAGGGTATAGGCAATAAGACCGATGAGAGTTGCACTTAATGGTTATTTAATGTATTAGGGTATAGGCAATAAGACCAATTAGAGCTGCACTTAATGGCTATTTAGTGTATTAGGGTAAAGGCAATAAGACCAATGAGAGTTGCACTTAATGGTTATATAATGTATTAGGGTATAGGCAATAAGACCAATTAGAGTTGCCTTATTTGTTATTTAAAGTATTAGGGTATAGGCAGTAAAACCAATTAGAGTTTCACTTAATGGTTATTTAATGTATTAGGGTATAGGCAATAAGACCGATTAGAGTTGCACTTAATGGTTATTTAATGTATTAGGGTATAGGCAATAAGACCGATTAGAGTTGCACTTAATGGTTATTTAGTGTATTAGGGTATAGGCAATAAGACCAATCAGAGATGCACTTAATGGTTATTTAATATATTAGGGTATAGGCAATAAGACCAATTAGAGTTGCACTTAATGGTTGTTTAATGTGTTAGGGTATAGGCAATAAGACCAATGAGAGTTGCACATGATGGTTATTTAATGTATTAGGGTATAGGCAATAAGACCAATGAGAGTTGCACTTAATGGTTATTTAATGTATATGGGTATAGGCAATAAGACCAATTAGAGTTGCACTTAATGGTTATTTAATGTATTAGGGTATAGGCAATAAGACCAATTAGAGTTGCACTTAATGGTTATTTAATGTATATGGGTATAGGCAATAGGACCAATTAGAGTTGCACTTAATGGTTATTTAATGTATTAGGGTATAGGCAATAAGACCAATCAGAGATGCACTTAATGGTTATTTAATGTATTAGGGTATAGGCAATAAGACCAATCAGACTTGCACTTAATGGTTATTTAATGTATTAGGGTATAGGCAATAAGACCAATGAGAGTTGCACTTAATGGTTATTTAACGTATTAGGGTATAGGCAATTAGACCAACACTTAATGGTTATTTAATGTATTAAGGTATAGGCAATAAGACCAATGAGGGTTGCACTTAATGGTTATTTAATGTATTAGGGTAAAGGCTATAAGACAAATTAGAGTTGCACTTAATGGTTATTTAATGTATTAGGGTATAGGCAATAAGGCCAATTAGAGCTGCACTTAATGGCTATTTAATATATTAGGGTATAGGCAATAAGACCAATGAGAGCTGCACTTAATGGTTATTTAATGTACTAGGGTATAGGCAATAAGACCGATTAGAGTTGCACATAATGGTTATTTAATGTATTAGGGTATAGGCAATAAGACCGATTAGAGTTGCACTTAATGGTTATTTAATGTATTAGGGTATAGGCAATAAGACCGATTAGAGCTGCACTTAATGGTTATTTCATGTATTAGTGTATAGGCAATTAGACCAACACTTAATGGTTATTTAATGTATTAAGGTATAGGCAATAAGACCAATTAGAGTTCCACTTAATGGTTATTTAATGTATTAGGGTATAGGCAATAAGACCAATTAGAGTTGCACTTAATGGTTATTTAATGTACTAGGGTATAGGCAATAAGACCAATTAGAGCTGCACTTAATGGTTATTTAATGTAGTAGGGTATAGGCAATAAGACCAATTAGAGTTTCACTTAATGGTTATTTAATGTATTAGGGTATAGGCAATAAGACCAATTAGAGCTGCAATTAATGGTTATTTAATGTATTAGGGTATAGGCAATAAGTCCAATTAGAGTGACACTTAATGGTTATTTAATGTATTAGGGTATAGGGAATACGACCTATTAGAGTTGCGCATAATGGTTATTTAATGTACTAGGGTATAGGCAATAAGACCGATTAGAGTTGCACTTAATGGTTATTTAATGAATTAGGGTATAGGCAATAAGACCGATTAGAGTTGCACTTAATGGTTATTTAGTGTATTAGGGTATAGGCAATAAGACCGATTAGAGCTGTACTTAATGGTCATTTCATGTATTAGGGTATAGGCAATAAGACCAATGAGAGTTGCACTTAATGGTTATTTAATGTATTAGGGTATAGGCAATAAGACCGATTAGAGCTGCACTTAATGGTTATTTAATGTATTAGGGTATAGGCAATAAGACCAATTAGAGCTGCACTTAATGGTTATTTAATGTATTAGGGTATAGGCAATAAGACCAATTAGAGTTGCACTTAATGGTTATTTAATATATAAGGGTATAGGCAATAAGACCGATTAGAGTTGCACATAATGGTTATTTAATGTATTAAGGTATAGGCAATAAGACCAATTAGAGTTGCACTTAATGGTTATTTAATGTATTAGGTTACAGTTAGTGAAATTACAAGAAGATACAGGCTACGCAAATTTATGAAATATAATTATGGTTGAAAGGAAATATAGGAACCCTTACAAGATGTCAACAAAATCAATCAAAAAGGCCTAAATGTGAAATCAATGAAAAATATACAGGGGTTAGATATTAATCCAAATGAATGGCAGATAATTAACGCAAGCATTTATAATATTCTAAAATATACAAAGCACCACTGGTTTAAGTTTAGAATTACACATATACATCTAACAATCACTTACACATATAATTCTAACAATCACTTACACAGATAATTCTAACATCAATTACACATATAATTCTAACAATCAATTACACATATAATTCGAACAATTCACTTACACATATAATTCTAACAATCACTTACTCATATAATTCTAACAATCACTTACATCTATAATTCTAACAATCACTTACTCATATAATTCTAACAATCAATTACACATATAATTCTAACAATCACTTACACATATAATTCTAACAATCACTTACACATATAATTCTAACGATCACTTACTCATATAATTCTAACAATCACTTACAGATATAATTCCAACATTCAATTCTTTCTTTAAAATAAGTGGAATGGTTGATACTGTGCATTTCCCTTTTTACTTCTGTTAAAGAAGCCACAGAGCATCTGTTTCGAGAATGTCAAGGAGTAAGGCAAGTTTGGAAAGAAGTTAAGGACTTGGATTTGCCCCGAAATGTAAAACTATCATGGTTGTAGATGTAAGGACAATTTTTGTAAAGGAAATTTTAGGCAAGAGTTATTAAATTCTACTTATGTCAGATAGTATTGTTGTTCTATATTATATTTCAGATAGTATTGCTTTTCTATATTAAATGTCAAATAGTAATGCGGTTTGATATTATATGTCAGTACTGATGTTCTATATTATATGTGAGATAGTACGGCTGTTCTATCTCAGATGTCAAATAGCATTGCTGTTCTATAGTATATGCCATAGAGTACTACTTTTATATAGTATATGTCATATAGCACTGCTGTTATATAGTATATGCCATATAGTACTACTGTTATCTTGTATATACCATAGAGTACTACTGTTATCTAGTATATGCCATATAGTACTACTGTTATATAGTATATGCCATAGAATACAACTCTTCTATAGTATATGCCATAGAGTACTGCTATTGTATAGTATATGCCATAGAGTACTACTGTTATCTAGTATATACCATAGAGTACTACTGTTATATAGTATACGCCATAGAGTACTACTGTTATATAGTATATGCCATATAATACTACTGTTACCGTTATATAGTATATGCCACAGAGAATTGCTGTTCTATAGTATATGCCATAGAGTACTGTTGGAGAATAGTATATGCCATAGAGTACTACTGTTATATAGTATATGCCACAGAGAATTGCTGTTCTATAGTATGTGCGATAGAGTACTGCTGTTGTATCAACTTTTTTTCAACTAGCATTTCTCTTTCTAAGGCCTCTCTCATAAAGATCCTCTCTTATTTTTCATCATTCTTCTACCTTTCTTTCTACTTAAACATTTCATTAAACTGCAGAATATGTTGTTGCTAATCTATTCATGTAAATGTTCTCTTTGTTGTATCCAAAAATATGTCGTTACCATTGTATTTAGTTAAATGTTCTCTTTGCTGTATCCAAAATGTGTCGTTACCATTGTATTTAGTTAAATGTTCTCTTTCTGTAGTGTGAATATGTCGTTGCCAATCTATTCAATTAAAAGTTCTTTCCCTGTATCCAAAACATTGTAATATTTTTGAAAATTTATGCACGTGTTGCTCATTGTAGAGGATGAACAATTACTGTTTTGTGAAGTAAAGAGTCAAAGGTTTCGCAACCTTGGCATTTCTTGTGTGCCTGGAGCGTAATAAAAAACAGCCAATCATGAAAGTGATGTGTTGTCTGAATAGTTACAGTCAATCTTACTTTATTTTCTAGAGGCTTCATTTCTTGATGAATGTTTACGGTTTAAATATTATCTAAGAATTCTTGGCATTCGCTAAACCTGGTTATTTCCAAAGACCAACTAAGCCACTATGTGTAAATCTTTTGTTTGTGTTAAACGCCTAAACTTGTTGGGTTTTTTCTGAACTCTAATTTTTGGCCAAAATGAATAGTTTTAAACAACTTTGAAGTTATTAATATCGTTACCTTGCTTTTAGCATTTTCTTGCCTGTAACGCATTAAATCCATTTTAAACACATTACAAACTTTGCTTATTTCGAATTGAATGAGATATAAAACGTTACACGTCAACCTAACCACGTTTACATTAGATATCATTCGACATATTGGATATCATTCGACATATTTAATTTTAAGTCGTATGGGTTGAAACTTTCTCGCAACCATTGTGTTTTTTGACACAATCTACCTAATTATAATATAATCTCAATGTGTGCTGGCGAAGATACATATTAGTGCTCTTATATCAATCAAAACTACGAAGGGTACACCTTCCCATCCGTTTGACCAGCAAAAAGTTTGCTCAGGAGCTCTAAAGATTGGATTAAAAACCATTCTAGGTTGAAAAGCTGGGCATTTATATTATGTTTGTATTATCCAACGTAAAGGTACCTAAAAGTTTTTAGGATTAGCGATATCGTTTTTTAAATTTTCATCAAGATTGCTAAATCGTGTTCAATAACTTTACAAATCGGGTGATTATAATGTTTGCATTATAATTAAGCTGAAACATTATAAAGAGAAACGAATGTTTAATTCTGATCACGATGGTGCTTGTTTAAAATATGTTTGAATTCTCTGATAACGTGTTATCTTGATAGTAGAGAAAAAATCTTCGATATGATTTTTTATCTCCAATATGTATTAATACAACTTACCAAATGTATACTGTCCACCAAGGGCGAGATGAATTAATAGACCGCCAACAATGGTTAGAACTGCTCTTAACTTCATCCATGGAGCTACTTTGCGGGTTTCATCCTCTCTCATGTTGTATGTGGACGTCATATTTTCCTGTCTCTACCAAGGATTCTCCTATTGCTAATCAATAGTTGGTCTTATTACGGCTGTCAGATTCTTTCACAAAATTTACTTATCTGTAGAACAGGTACAGGGTCAGTGTTCAAGTTATTTATCACGCACTGTCAATGTTCATCTTAATATTTATCTCGTTATCAACCATCATACTTAGCGAAATAAATACATGCTTTTCACGGCTTTAAAGACCAGGATATATCACTCTTTGTGGACGGTCTGATCTCAAGGTGATATATAATGTGAAGAATGTCAATGGATTTAAATATGGATTATGTTACGAGTCTATGCTCTTAAAATAAGTAACAGAAAAGAGCGAAAGACAAAAGGCTTTGTAAATTTAAGAAATAATTTATTTCCCCTGAATGCAAAGTGAAAATGGAAAAAAAAAGAACTTACGGTATTGCGAATTAAATCCCAAAATAATCCAAGAATTACAGACACAAGTCCTAATAATTTAATGTGCTGAATAAAATTCAGCACAAATCCAGAATAAATCCAAACACTGAAGGCAATGATGTGTTTGTTATAGCTCCTAGAGTGTTGATGTGCCAACAGTCTTTTTGTTGAATCACAGTAATATAGTTCCAATTTTGAATACACTACAAATTCCAGTAAAAGTAATTATCCAGGAAGTTTAATAGAGCACTTATTTATTCCAGAGAAAATAATCACTTGAATTCAATAATTTGAAGAAATAAAATTCAGTCCAACTGAACACAACATAATAAACAATTTCAAGGTGCTAGATCTTAAAGCAACTGATAAAATCAGCATTTAAAAAAAAAAAAACATTACCTAACGGAAAATAACCTTTCAAAATGATCCTGATGTTTGCAAAACAAATAACCTGGATTATATATAATTCACTTAGGAAATTCTAAAACCTAGACCCAAATAAACATATTTGCGTTTTCTAGTAATAATAATAATGATTTTAAACCTATACATATAGAGATTAATTTAGCTATGTATTAGTTGTTTACAATGAATAAAATAAAAAAATCAATTTGGGTCAAGCAGAAATGAACTAAATTTTGGACAAGGTCAAGTCCAACATACAATATTACATTACAATAGCATGTAATGAAATAAAATAAAATACCACTAACAAACAAAATTAGATATACGTAACATTTCCACTCATAAAGAAAAGGAAGATTTACGCAATAAAGCTTTCTTTTTATTATAAGTCAAATATATATGTTAAAGAATATTACATAAGATGATGTCGTTAATGCTACAACTCCAATTTTGTCTATTTCCATCTATTTGGCTACTTCTATAGATTTCCTGTACCAAATTATGAGGTAGCCTGATTTGGGTCGAATTATTTTGAATTCTTCTCCGTGCTGTTTTGTAAGTATTGATGCCAGGATGCGATTGCTAATTTTCTGTTATTTGGGATTCTTACTGGCGATGTATACGGTATGTTCTATTGGATGGTATGTTTTGGCATATGGATATTCCATATTTCCTTGGCGTTTTGCCTGGTCTAGTGCAGACTGTATCTTTTGTTGTATTCCTCAGGTGTCCTTATGATTTGATCGCCCTGTTTGGCTCTTACCTGATTGATGTTTTCCATGGTATTTCTGTTCTTAGTGGTATTGGATATTTGGTTAGTGGTATTCAGGTTGGTGGCTGTTATCGTGATTTTATTTTGAGTTCTCCTTTCATTGATTTCTTACCTTGAAGTAAGTAGATTTATTTCTTTATTTATTATTGTTGTCTGACTACTGTCCTCGTCTGGTTCTATGTTGTAATGCTGAATGGTATTTTAAGTTGTCTTGCACTCCTGTTTTTCTGTGGAAGTGTCCCTTCAGAGCCACGTATGGATTAGATATTTTCTTCATAGTGCGACACCCTCATACTGGGTGAGATTGTGATAGTTTCGTCTTAAATCTTAGGTTCATTTGTTTTTGTTTGGTCATAAAAGGAGATGTGAGGGTCGCCGGTGGCTGGGGAAGATGGCATCAATGGGGACGAGGGTGGAATGTTGGCATTAATGCATAGCAGGCGACTAATAATTTCCCTAGTAGTAGGGCTCGTGAGAAAGTGGGCCACTCGGGTCTGCATTAGTCTCTGCTGTGTGCTATTGCTGTTGTTGATGTTATACTTGGGGATGTTGTTGCTACTGTTAAGTCTGCGGCTGTTATTTCCACTGATATTGGCTAAACTGGTGTTATTGTTTGCAAGCTCTGTCATTTTAAAGAATTCATTAGTCTTTTGATGGCTATGTCTAAATGATTTTATTTGTACTATGTTTCCTTTAGTTTGCGACATGTAGATGATTATTGGGAAAACAAATGGAGAGTGGAAATGAGTTGTTAAACTTTAGATGACTAAATTGAGGGTGTCTCTGTTGGTTACGTATCCCCCTGCTTGATTAGCAGTAGGTAGCACAATAGTTACCACGGTCTTGCTAACCTGTGAGATATCTGCTATACAGGTATTCGCTAGTACGAGTCTTAGCACCTGTTGAAAGTTACATTTCTTACATTTCTTACATTTCTATCTCGATAAATTGCATTGCCAATTGGCTAATGGTATTTATTCAATTGTATTTAATGTTGCGCTAATTACTTGTGAATAAAATATTCAAAACTATGTTCATATTGCACATGGAAAACCAATTATCCAGGGAAAATACTTTGTCGATTGTGTTTGTTACATCTCATTTGTATAATATTTGAGAGAAATTTAAATGTCTTTATAAGTGCATCAATGTCAATGGAATTTTCATGACCATTAATTTGTTCAAAGTTCCATAAACGTGATTGTAATCGTTTGCATTGTGTCTGATGTTTAACCTATTGCAGATATAATTGGAATGGATCTTGTATTTTGTATATATTACCCTTTAGGACACTCCCTAATTTGTATTTGTGTTGTCACGTTTTTCATGTGTACCATTTTCTTGTAAAATTGCAATTTTTTATTTATTTACCTCCTCCCACTCTACTCCACCGTTATATATATATCTATTTTTTTTTGTAATTCCTGATACATGCTTTTATCTAATTTTTATAATTTTTATTCATAGCTGCAATGTGTACAGAATATCTTTGGTTAAGGTTGGCGTACGTGACATGACTCTGTTAAGAATATAATATTGCATATGATCTATAAATATATGTATACGTATATGTTGACAATCAGTAATTTCTCAGTGACTGAGGGGATTTCGACGTTTCGAGAATAATTATGTAACTTCCCATTGGTTGCGCTAGGTCACGTAAATAGGCCCAATTCAATGCAAAATAAGTAGTGTGTGCTGTCACGTGGGGTCTTTTGCGAAATACAGTCGCAATATATGGTGTATATAAGGAGAAAATTAAGCATTCTGATTCATTCCGATATTTGGAGTCATTCACACTTACTGTGTTCCTGTTGTAGGTCAAAGAGTTGTTTTATGTTGTACTTACATATTATTCGAGAGGAAAAGCATTTGTTTGGACTGTTCAGTGGTAAAAGAATTGCTCATTGCTTGGACACTAATGTTATTCTGGAACTGTTATAAATTCTTTGAAGGAATTCTGGACAATGCCATCTTGACACCGTCATGGTTCTTGGAGGACCAGTACATTTCCGGTTTGAAATTTGCAAGGAATATTTCATTCTTTTAGGACTTTCATAGACCTTTATGAGGACTAGTAAGTTCCACTCATGTTTTCACTTATTGCTTTGATAATTAAATTGTTTGTTACTTTTTACAAAACATGCTTCCTTTCTGTACTTAAGTTTGTGACCAAAGAGTAGTAACACAACATACAACCTGTATGTTATATGCAAGATATGCCTAGTTCTGTCAGTTTCAATTCTACAGCTGCTTTCACATGTGCCAAATTCTAAAATCTCGTTATCTTTTAAAAACTAAAGGTTGTGGTGCTCTTTGATAGTACTAATATAATTTAGTATGGATAGATGTATTTTTGATTCATTTTGTTGCTGAAGGTGATGCCTGCACTAGACAGTCTTCAACCCATCGGTACAAACTGCCAGAAGGTTTGGATGTTAAATGAAAATTCTGAACAAAAAATTGTATCTTCAAAATCTGTATATGTTTTCACTCTGAAAGGTTTACTGGATTTTGCTCTGTCCACTTAGTGTAAAGCACCGTGTATATTAACAATTCTGGTACATTGTGTGACAGTTGTTTTCAATTGAATGTTTTATGACTCACCTGTATCAAAGGTTTTGCCTGAGGAAAAATGAGTAATTGATTGTGTAGATAAGAATGGTTGTTGTGTCTTCTTCGAATGCATTTCAAGAGAAGTTTATCAGTCCTTATAATTGTATCAACACTCTTGTGAATTTCAGTGCATTTTATTTATTATTTTATTCGAAATCCAATTATTAATCTTGAACACTGCATTTGTCTGTTCATCTCTTTAGATGTAGTTTTAAACTATTTCGTACATTTTGGTGTTATCTCATAATATTCATTAAGTAATATCACCTATTAACCTGATCAGACAGTGTGCACATTGTAGTCGTTGTATCGTGTTTTCAGCATGTTTGTGGGAATGCTGTTTTGGGATGTTCTTTCTTTTTCCACTCATGCATTTAACATATCGGATGAGCTTTAGCAGCAGGCAGGGTGAACAGACCACTTTGTACGAGACCTTATTTTACAAAAATAAAGGTTCCTACAGAGGCTGAAAAATAAGGTCAATAACGCTAAACCGAACCTCCTAACTTTTATTATTACCGTATAGTTTGAAAAACGAATAATAAATCGTTTGGTTTAGCTCATTTTTGTTATTTTATTTTTGACTTTTTTGTTTTTTCTGTCATAGTGCGTTTAGTTTACTCGCCGGGCCACTCAATTTTTGTCATTCATCCTGCCTGCTGCTGTAATTAACCAAAGATTTTATCTAGACCTACACGATATCTAGATCTTGGATCATGTAGATTTATTGTAATAAATCCGAACGGAACAGCTTGTGCTTGAGCAAAAACGTTTTTGAACTTCATCATATCTATATCCCCTGAACACCAAGTATAATAAATATTCTGTAAAGTATAATTATCTACTCCATTAAATACAACCAAAATATTGCAGTTGTCTCTGATCACTTTAGGTATTTGTGTATAACGCTGAGTGACGTATATAACATCTGTATTCTTGTGTCGACCTCGAGAAAATATTCTAGCTGGATTTGTTTGTCTGTCCAACATAACGTCATCGTACACCACTAAATTATTAATAAATCCATCTAGGTCATCTACAGATGGAGCCTCATCACTATCGGTGATAAAGTCAACAACATCATCACCATCTTCATTCAGCAATTTTGCATTTTCATTAAAATCTTTAAGTACTTCGTAACAGTGTTGATCATCTACAGATGGTGCTACTAAATACAATTTACTCCATTTTAACCATCGCATTATTAAATTTAATAATAATTGTGTTTTACCCGATCCAGATGGACCTATTATAATCATCCTTATCCAATTTGGTAATGCTGGATGATGCTTCACTGGCTCCTGTTTTCGTGTCGCCGAAAAGTCAATTATATCCATATAATAAATAATATGGATCTATATTGTGTTCGATGTAGAGCGTCTACACCCACTGCTGAATTAACAATGATAACAACAAAAAATAAACGACGTGCTCTGACGGGCAAATGTGTAAAATGTGGCACGAAGAAATACAAATTTGTTAAAACAAAGACAGGTGGAGATATAGCCGCTTTATTAGGAAAATTACCAGGAACTCCGTTGGCTAAATACCCCGGTGAGAAACATCTTCCTGGATATAATTATTGCGGTCCTGGAACTCGACTTGATATCCGACTTGATAATCAAGATCAACCAAGATCAGGAGAGTATCCAATAAATAAGATTGATAAAGCGTGTCATGTTCATGACGTTGCGTATAAAAGTAAAGATTTGCAACAAAGGCATCTCGCAGATGTAAAATTGATTCATGCATTAAATTCTATACCTAATAAATCTGTCAGAGATAAATTAGCTAGTTTTCTAGTAAAATCTGCCATGAAAAGTACAATAATGTTAGGGGCTGGTAATTAATTATATAAATATTATAATGGAATGCCATTTATTATAGCCCAAGAGGATATTGGAGAGGCAGATCAGCTATTACTAAATTATCTGAAGCAGCAAAAGTCTCACGTTCGGTTGCTGCAGCGTGGTTAGCACGACAGGCAATATGGCAAATTTATCTACCACCACCTAAAAAAATTCAATATGCACATTTTGATGTCAGCGTCCCTAATGAGGTTCATCAAGCAGATATTTTATTTTTACCACACGATACCATTAAAATTGGTAAACGTCAATCACGCACATACAAATACGCATTAACTGTCGTTGACGTTGCAAGTAGATATAAAGAAGCTGAACCATTATCAACAAAGACAGCGTTTGAAGTTGCATCTGCGTTTGAACGAATTTATCAGCGACGACCTTTGCGATGGCCACAGTTATTACAGGTTGATCCTGGCAAAGAATTTCTTGGTACAGTATTATCGTTGATGAAGAAATATAACGTTAAAATCAGACGAGGACATACTGAAATTCATCGTGATCAGGCAATTGTTGAACGATTTAATCGAACACTTGCTGAGCGGTTATTTGGATACCAATATGCAAAAGAAATATCTACTGACTTTAAGTCCGGTGAGCGATCTCGTGAATGGGTTGCAAGGTTACCAAATGTGATAGCTGCATTAAATAATGAAATTACTCGTTCAACTTCCATGAAACCTTCTAATGCGATCACAAAAAAATATATACCCCGTAGCAATGACAGACAACAACCTCAACCAGTATTAGGTAATGTAACTGTAAGATATTTATACGAACCTGGCGAACTTGAAGGTGGTAAAAAAAGAGCAACTGATCCTATCTGGAGCGTGACTACACATACAATTTCTAGTGTAGTTAGATCTACTGGTAGACCTCCAATCTACAGATTAGATTCGAGAGCCCCTCAACGTGGATTTGTGCGTGAACAATTACAGGTAATTCCTAAAGACACACAATTACCACCACATACAATTACATAACCAGAACCTCTACGTCGATTACATTCAAGACAGGTCAGCATCACATTATCACGTGTATGACCAAGATCACTATTAATTCTATCTACGGTAAATTGTCTTGGATTATTATTCGAATATTGCCATAACATATTACAGTTACAACTTGCACAATTATTATTCTGTTGTGTTTTTAGTTTTATAATAAATTCAACATCAATATCAAAGTCACGCTTATTTTTTTTATCACACTGCTTATAACCAGATAGTTTTTTCTTATTACGTCATTATTAACAGTCTGATCATTATTTTCTGTAAAATTCATAATAACCCTATGTAGTTGAGATATTCTTCTGACTCTAGAAACTGCGAGATAGACTAAATTCGACCATTCAATCCGATCATCTATAATCCAGATATTTGTATCAGAAATAGTTAACCCCTGTGATGAGTGAATAGTTATAGCGTATCCTAACGTCCACGGTGATTTATTCATATTCAGCGCATTCTCAACGACATTAATATCAACTAAAATAATATCATTCAAGACAAGATTCTGTATTCCACCACCAGGAATTTCAACATCAATATTCTGTCGTCGAGTATCTGTTGGGCGATAACATAATGGCACAGGTAGATCTGAAAACTTTTCTTTATGTAACAGAAATAATTTATCCTGTAGTTCATCACGAACTATCTTTCTATTTGCAACTATTAAATCAGCGGGATTCCATAAATTTAGAAAATCATTCATAGAAGTCTCTGGAATTACTCCTCGCATTATTTCACATTGTACTCTGTCTGGTTGTAATCTAATTAACCTTTTAAATTCCTTCAGTGGTTCATCAATAGCTCTATGGTCATCATTTATTTCCTCGTAATAATCTACGTTATTCTTCAGCCATTCATGTGGAGACTGTCCAATAAAAGGTGGTGGTTGACCATGATCACCGCACATTATCACAGCAGTATTCTTTGTCAATAGCCAGTCAAGAAATGTTTTTAATATTTCTAACGACACCGTGCATATCTCGTCCCAGATAATATATTTAGGTATATATTTCTCACCCATTCGCTCAGGAGTCCATGTGTCTCCACACCATCTAAAGAAACTATGATAAGTACACGATTTTACTCCTCGCTCTTTTATTTCTCTGGCGAGTTTATGTGTCGGTGTTAAAACAATTATATCCGAATTATTATTCATGAATAATTTAATCACACGAGTTATTTTACCTGACCCTCCACACCCATTAAGATAAACGGTTTTATGTCTAGCCACAGAATCATATACAGATGGTGCTGATGACTTTGATATTTTATTATTTTTGTAATATATTTCCCTAATTTCAACGTCGGCAGATTCAGAATAGCTAAGTATATTCTCCTGTTTTATTCTCCATGGTCCCCATTCACCATTACCAAGTAGCGGTTTTAATAAATCTGTATATTTTTTTATTTATATAAAACGAATCCGTGGCGACTCTGACAGCATCACGAGGAAATCTATTTATCATAGATAGTAGATTTATAGAAACATATGCCAACATAGATGATCTTAAATGAGTAAATTGTGGTGAGTCACCATCAAGATAACTCACAATTGTACCTAGTTTGGTTCCGTCTGACAAATAAGCATTACTCCGATTTATAAATGTATTTTTTTCCGTTGTATCAGCTATTATAAAATCGAGTTCAGTATCGTCCATAATTAATCTTGTACAGTGTCTTTTATGATCATATGCTCCTCCTTGAGTAAATTTACCAATTATCTTTCTACCAAGATCTTTTGCAAGTTTTTCATCGTGCTCGTCTCTGCATTTACGTATATTATTAGTAATTTTAATAATATCATCTTCATTAAGATTAGGGAATTCTTTCCTGTCATCATCAATATTAAATCTATTTGGTTCTGGTAACCAAACTTGCTTCTGTGGACTATACGATATAATCGCCTCACTCACCTTCAATAATGTTAAAATTCCAACATCAAGCATATATCGCAATAGTACTATTGGAACCCAACATTTTTTTCTGAAAAATGTCTTCCAAACCAAGCATAAGTAATCGGATGGAGATTTTCTGCAAATTCGAATGATTCTACATGAGCAAATCCGGTTAAATCAAAATCTGGTAAATATCCGTTTATCGCAACCCTGGTCATTTCGTGTGATGGATGTCCGAATCTCTTAAAGTATTCAGAACATTCTCCGTATCCAAGAAAACTTCCAGGATAACACGCTGCCATATCAACGGAAATAACGTCATTACACTTATATTTAGTATTCCATAATCCTCCGTGTCCATATTCTACGCAGCTTTTCTTGACATCTTCAAGAATTCCGATCGTGTTGGTTTCCATAAATTTTTCTCCTGAGCGAAATGAGCCGCTACAGATGGAACAGTAAAACAATTATTTAATAATAGTCTAACTTTGACATCGTCTGAAGTATATTTCAGTGCAAGATTTTCCATTTCTACATTAAGAGATTCTGTACGGTAAATATCACCATTAGGCCGTACAAATTGATCGTAATGATCATATTCTGAACTTTGAAACAACCAAACGGACACAGGGTCACTTTTACTGATATTTTTGATAAAATCAAATATATGTCCATCATAAAATTTAACCGCTCTATCTCGTGGAAATATTGTTACTGCTGAGGTCCACGCATGCGAATTATGATCAATAATATCAATTGGAGCTCCTCTTGATTCATATTTTGGTTTATATAAAATCTCTCCGGTTAACGTCTTTACTGTTATTGGAAATCTTAATTTCTTTTCTAGATCAGCAACATCTTTAATAGATGCTCCAGTATCTTTAACTGATTCTGCCCATGTATTTATTTTTTTACGTCGTAAATCTGTTAAACCATTACCACGTATCGCGTTTATGAAATGTTATGTAACTCGTTCAGCTACACAGTTTATTCTTGACTCTGACAGTTTCATAGGCTTTAGATCCCCGACGTCAGGTTTATTATTAAGCGGATATTTTGCATATACAACTGCAGTAACTGGATATGCACGTTCATAATATAGCTTATCAATACCAGTCAGTATTCCGGGCTTAGATTTATTATTTAAGAGAACAATATTATTTCCTGACTGTATGCGTACTGGATCGCGCTTATCACTAATAATCCAAATATCTTCTTCTGTATTTACAATAAATTTTATTAAAATAAAATATTTTTTATCATCAAGGTGATTAATAATTACTTTTCCCCGTTTGTCATTCATAATATTAGTAACATTTCCGACTCTGAATGTTGACCATACATAAGCAGCGCCATCGTCACGAAATTCCTTTTTTGCTTCACGAATACGTTCAGTTACATCCTTATCCGTTAATGCCAGATCTTGCATCAAAGTACTAAATTTATATTCTGATAATCGATCGAGATCGAATCTGGCTTTTTTAGTTTCAATCATGGATAATTCCTCCATATAATTAAAACAAATATTTAAATTAAAATTTTAGTATATATATAATGTTTGAAACAAAAAACAAATGTGCTTGGCTCAAAATTGGATATACTTCTCCTTGTAATAAATCGTGCGTGAATGAATATTGCGGATATCATGCACAAAGTATCAAAAATGGAAGTACAGGACCAATACCATGTATTCAGTGTGGTGTTGGAGTCAGAGGAAAAACTCAATTGTGTTTAAAATGTGGCGGGAAAAAATATAGAGAATTAAAACGATATTATGACAAAAAAAATAATGCTTTGACATTGTCAGGTAAATCTCCTATACAAACCGTAGAAGATTATCTGGCCAGATTTCAAAACAATGATTTAGACAAATATTATATATATAAATGGAGCAAAAAGAATTTGTGAAACACCCAGTATATACAAATTATGAGGCGTCTCGAGATGGTGTGATCAGACACTGCAGATTAAAGAAACCGGTTGGTAGTCTTAATAATAAAGGTTATTTTGGATTTACTGCTGGGGGGAAAAATATCGATCAAATAGATTCATCTACGAATGTTATTTTGGGATCATTAAAGATGGACTTGTAGTTGATCACATTGATGGAGATCCCAAAAATAATCGGTTATCTAACCTGCAGGCTATTACACAAAGTCAGAATACTGCACGTGGAAATACAGGAAGGTGTAAAGTATTTAAAAAGAGAGCTATTAAATCTATAAATACAGAAACAGACCAAAAAATAACTTTTCCCTCAATTAATGCGGCTGCAAAACATTTTAGCATACATCCACAATCAGTACAATATGTCGCAAATAATATACAAAAATCTGCATTTTCGAAAACATATAATCAGCGGATAATATTTGAATATATCTAACTCTGTCTTCCTAATAAATAAATTGTATATAGTTCGACTCTATATTTTGCTATGGGTATCTTCACCGTCGCTGCTCTCAGTGTCACTTTCATTTTTGACAGAATCAAATAACATAATCTTTCTCAGTTGCATTACACGATTATCCACGATCTTCTTTTTCTCGTATTCACGAGATAGTTCGGATCTAATATTTTCGATCGAACGTGCAAGAGGCGCAAATAGTTTTACCTGTTTTTCATTTACCACCGCCAAGGATTCTAACATAGACTGATAGATTAATTTTACGAATTTATAATTGGATGGTAATGTGTATTTATTGTCAATTTTTCTTTGTTTTAATATTTCATAATCGCGTAATATTTTCTCGGGATCGAGATTATCAGATAGATTTATTCCGTTATGTTTTAATTTTTTAATAGCAGAAATAATATCATTAATATTTTCTTGGTTCATTATATAATAATTATTTCTTTAAAATAAAAAATAATATCAGTCTCTGAATAATTATTTTAAAAAATGTAGTCCCCATAACCCCATGTGAACCTCTAAGTTGCCATATGACATCTTAGCAGGATCAGAAGGTCAGGGGACTGTTTTTTGAGGATGATTGTATGATTATGATTATATATACATATGGTTATGATTTTGATTTTTGAGGACAGCACAAACCCCATGTGACCCCCTAGGTTGTCATATGACATCCTATCAGGATCAGAGGTTACATATAAACTTATCTCTAAGAACTTAATTCTAAGGACAGCACAAACCCCATGTGATCCCCTAAGTTGTCAAAACAACATCTTAGCAGGATCAGAGGTTACATATAAACTTATCCTAATGACATATGATTGTATGAACATGAATATATACAAATGGTGATGATTTTGATTTTTGCAGACAGTACAAACATAAACTTAACAACAAACTTAACTATAGACGGAATACAACGGGGGGGGGGGATTTATCTACGTCCAACAGATTTTATACAACTCCCCCCATATAAACCCCGGGGAGTGCAAAATTACACCCACCACGTGGTTACATGGTGGGAAAGTTGTATTATTTTTCTGTTGTGTTTCGTACCCCACAATTAAATAGCATCCGTCGCCAAATGCAAGATAAAATATCTTTAGCATTTTTGAAGACTCGAACACACGAGAGTCTGCACAACTTCGATCTACGTCCAACCGTCTTACCACTTCGGCCACTGCTCTCTTATCAATAATACAGTTAAATTTAAGTATATATATAAAATATTTGCGCTGTCCACCAAATGGTTTTGATCTAATATTGGGCCAGCTATAATAAACTCGCAATTGCGCTAATGCTATTTCTTTTGCAGGAATTGATGTTGGAAAATTGACACTAAACTCAGGATTGGTCGAACTTAACGATATCATAGTAGTTTTTGACGGAGTCGTATTAGTGACGATCTGCTGAAGTAACTCCCTGTCTGTCATTATTATTATTGTTGTTATTTAATTCATTAAAATCATTAGCGATCACCTTAAAAGCGTCATCATAGGTTTTCATCATCATCGCAAATTCAGTATCGGATATTTCACCATCACTGACACACGAAGAAACGTACAAAGATAGTTTAGAGCATGCCTCTGCCACTGTATGTAATTTAATCATATAATCGTGCAATTTAGCATTTGTACATGTATCTATCTTTTTGGCTATAATACCGAGAACACCAGCAATAGTCGTTGATGCTGAAACAATAATGGTTATAATAGTAGGTGCTGTCATCGTCAATGTTGATAATAATAATCCTGTTCCAGCAATAACAGCAGAAACCGAATAAACAACTACATCGATGACAACTATACGCCTTTTGTATTTTTTTATTTTCATGTTATAATAGTCGATAAAATTATTTAATTTAGTCAGACGCTCATATACTTGATTGAATCTGTAACGTTGAACGTCGATGCGAGACTGAGGTTGATCCATTATACTAACAACGTCATTTAATTAAGTTTCAGTTACGAATTCTAGGCACCACCAGTAACGTCTCGGAGGTATTTCCGTTGATATTAACGTAAAGATTTCTTTCATATTCTTGGTTAGCATCACCAATAGAGGATTATGATATACATTTGGTGATAATGACGTTGCCGCAGTAATTTCCGAACCGTACATAGATAACCTGTATAACCCAGTTACTTCTACGGTATGTTCGAGTGTGTTATTTTGTGGTGTCCATGTTGATGATCCTGATGCTACTGTGTACACGATATTTTTAATTTGTCTATGTGGAATTTTAATCAGATTAGTTTTTTTTAACAATATTAGGTATTCCACTGACAATATCATTGAGTTTCATGTTAACGTCGGAGAGTTTTATGTCAACGGTTGGTTGTTCCCCAAAAAAATCTTTAATGGTTTTGTTTACATTTCTACGAAAATTTAAGAACGTTTCTACATGTCTGGAAAAAGTAGCACTAAGTGTAGTAATTTCGTCACCGATTGTTTTTAGAGGAATTTCCTTATCATCGACGTATTTCTTCTTCGCAGCATCAAAATCATATTCTGGTGTTCTAAGATTATTAATCCCATTATTATTCATATTAAGAAATGCACGCATTATACCGCCGTTGGCCGATACGTATTTAGATTCTTGATCGTCGACGTATTTCCTTGTTGCGGCGTCTGTATCTGCGGTTGGGTTTCCAAGGCCTATAATTTTATTTTGATTCATAATAATGCTACCTGTAAATGAATCACCAGTTTTCTTAATATAATCGCTGACTGACGTACCGGAATCTTGTATTTAACCTGATCAGTAAAAGTAACTATATTATTAACAACCGCATTTGGAACTCGTATAAGTACATCTGGCAGTTGTATATTACTAGTTTTTAATCGTCCTTCTTTATCCTGAAAAACAACTACTTCGTTTTGATCCACACTGGTTATGTTTAATAAATCGTCAATCTCATTTCTGAGCTGATCGGGAGTTGCGTATTTAGATAAATCAGCTTGCTGATGACCTTTACCACGAGAAGATCTTCCATAAATATCCACCACTATATTTACTAATGTCTGTTTAAATGTGACAACGTAGTATATTCAAGCACAACTTTGTGAGGTGGTTTTGTTGATTTTGATATAGCATCAAGTACGTTAAGTACGTCTCGACCACATATTGGTGGATCAGTTAATGTTTGTGTTGGTAACGCTGAATACCATATTGGAGTACTTTGATAGCCGCTAATATACTTTAAGAATTCTTTTGGTGGAGCTAGTCCGTATGAATCCAAATAAATAATTCCACGTGGATCATTTGCATATCCGACCCAATGCGTGCCAGGTCCAGAGTTTTCATCGAGATTAATAATACCTGTTTCAATATTGTTTGGTTGTTTCGGTCATTGATCACGCATAAAAACTCCTCTAAAATTTTTAATTTTTAATTTTTTAGCAGCATCTAGTAAATCAAAATTGGACATAGGAGATATTAGTAAACTGTCCCTGGTAATCTTAGGCCTTTTCCGTACCATAAATGTGGAGTCCCTGGTAATCTTAGACCCCTTCCCTTTTTTGTGATTCCCTTTCCTGTTGCTTTCTTTAATGCCATTCCAGCAGCGATTTCAACGGCGCCTAATGCAGCTGCTTTTGCAACAGCTGGGGCTGCAGCGGCTATTAATGCTGGTATAGCAGCAAGAAGTGGAAATATACCACCCGTCTTAATGATATCTTTAATGGCATCCGCAGAAAGATTAAGTTTTGAACCTTTATTTGATTTTTTAGATTCATTGAAATGCCTGAGCTGACGTTCTGTAAGAGATAATTTATTTGAACCGCTCATCTGCTCTTTCTTTAGAAATATTTTTAATCCACAGTTATTTTTTGATGCTGATTGTATCCTTTTAATCTGACCAGGAGTCAGACTAACATTAACGTGATTATACGACATTATAATATTCATAAACGATCTAATTACATGTTTTCTACTGGAGCATCAACAACTCTCATTCGTCCACCAGCACATTCAAGTAACATAGATTTATCGCTGAGTATAACAGCAATTGCTCTGTAATTAGGGATAGCTCCAATACCCCTATTAACATGAGCTCGAAAATGTATATCAACTACTGACTGTCTGGTTAAATCTAAATGTTCGAGCGAAAAGTAATAAATTGGATATAAAGTTGTAAAATCTAACTGTGATATTTGTAAACCAGTATCAATATTTTGATCACGTCCCATGAACGTCATTAGACGGTGATATGCACGTGCTACATGATTTTGTTCAAAATTCAGTAATATATCCTCAGATGGTTCTTGATGTCCATTTATCCTTAAAGAAACTTCAGAAACACCAAGTTTGTCAAATATCATTATGCTTTCATCTTGATCGTTTACTCGTGTAGCATTTTGAAGCGCAATAAATATATGTCGCGGCGCAGAAACACCTTGTTGTAATGCTATTTGCCATGTAAATAAACCATTAATATTACTCTGGATAGCATATGTGGTCATTGTCAACCATGACAACGCTGATTTACCACCTTGATTCATAAAAGAGAGTAGACGTTCTTCTTCAGGTATTGTTGGAGTCATCACCGGCATCCATAATGAAAGCTTTGTAAGAATTACTCTACCAGCATCAACTGCACCAGGTCGTCGGTTGCTTTTCGTACAAGTACAACTGTATGCTTAGCTCCAAAGATGACTTTCCTGACATTTCTACGGAATCCAAATATATGTGAAAGTGGAATTGCACATGAAAATGCTCTCCTATCACCTTTTAACATTGATTTACGTACTGCAAATCCTAAATTAACATTTGCATTCATCGATAATACTGCAGGAACATCTGCAGCTCCTCCTGCAGCTCTCACATCACCTACATTAACGTTTCTACTTTCTGGAAAATCAGTTGTATCCTTTGCAAACATCATTGACGGGCCAGCCGATCTTGAATAATCATCGCTGTATCTAGCAAGACCCAATATCGTTGTGGCGACGTCGACGTCTTTCTGAATTGATTCAATATTTTTTCCGTCAATCATGTACGTAGCGCTGTCAAATAACGCCATAATACCATTATTAACAAAACCAACACTAACATTAGCTCCATATGCTACTGGTAATGCAGGATTAGCGATATTTAAAATTTCACCTTCTACTTCAATAAAACCCTCAGCGGGTAAGAAATACCTACTTGTATCCTGAACCTGTAGTTCAATTCGTCCACGCTGATCTGGAATTCGAGCGTCATAAGAATAATATTGATAATCACGCACAGACTCATCTTTGAGTACTGGTGCGTCCATGTCGAATGCGGGATCAGATATGCCCTTGAACATCTTTATTATAATTATTATCGTCTAAAACGAAGACCACTTCCTGCTATCAGACTAGCGATTATATTTTTTCCTTTTTCTGACATTGGTACATCAGCCAACTCTGCTAGTTTTTGATTATCAACTTGATTTATTATTTTACTGACATTTGCAGGCATTACTTCCGTACTAGGTAATTTTAGTGGTGGTTGAGGTTTTCGTCGTATTAATCGTGCTAGTCTATCTTTGATCGCTGAAAATGCTTTACCAGCGAGATTACCAACAGCACCAATACTTTTTTCACGAACAACATCAATAGCTTTCGTTCCCAGTTGCTTTGCGATCGGTATTGCTTTTGGGGCTATCCTTCTAAATAGACCCTGAACAACATCACCTAGTCCATCTCCGTAGGTTGTCTTGTATACTGGTAATCGTGAGTTTATTACCCTGACCATAGTTGGTCCACGTTGAGTACTATGTACGATCATTTTATTATATTAATTGTATTTAATTACGTACTCAGTCACTGTAGTAGTCATCGGCAATTTCGTTAATAAGAGACTGATAAACATCAACGTCCATAATACCGCCTGTAAATAACCGTCTGCAAATATCTGCTACTTCATTAATTATTTCTGGAGAATTATTACCAGCTCGTTTTCCTCCGATGAGGATTTCTAGTCGTTCAACATCAGCAAGGACGTTATTAGGACATGTAATAAGACCACTTCCATGAGTAGTAAATCCACTTCCACTTACGTTGTCAGAAAAGGTGTCTGACGGCCAATATTCTTCTTCCTCCTCTTCCTTTTTGATTGATTTTTTTTTGTTTTGGAGATTGTGGTAATGGTGTTTGTGATTTTGGAGATTGTTGTGTTTGTTGTCGTGCTTGCTGTAGTATTTGTCGTATTGATGGTGATGATAATTGTTGTTGTTGTGACGATATATCTCCAAATAATAAACCTTCTTTAAATTTTTCGACTTGTCTCATAAAAGTTTCAAAATCATCTTTATATCTATCAGTGATTTTAGATATACCACGAGATTGTCGAAATATAAAAGGAGCCCAATTTTTTTCAGGAACACTAGCGGTGTCTGGATTTAATAATTTATCACGTTGCAAATATCCTGTTGCAGCGACCGCAACATCGTTTTCTTCAAGTAGTTTACGACCATATTCGGTTAATTGGGCTGGTTTTTGTTTTGGTTTTGGTTTTGGCGTAACAAGATCCATTACGTCACCGACCTCCTCACGAACTTTGTCAATACCCTCGAGTACTTGTTGTACTTCTGCTTGTAATTGTGGTTGAGCAGCAGCAATTTCAGCTGGAAGTCCCCGTAAAATCCTTTTTGTCTGTTTTGTTCTTTCCGCTTTTTTTCCAGTTGCCTCTGCAATTTTCTCAGATACTGGAAGAAGAGGTTTAGTTGTCTCTGTAATAGGTTTAAGTAATTGTTTTGTATCATCCTCAAATTCAACCTGAGATTCTTGTCGTTGTTGTAATTGTTGCTTGACATCATCACGAACAGGTAAATATTTTCTAATTGCTTCTAGTCGTTCTCTTGCTAATCTAGCAGAATGAGGTTCTCCGATGACGACCATTATTAACAATATTTATACTGACTGTTTAATTACAGCAGCAGAGCAGCAGGCAGGGTGACCGACAAAAATTGAGTGACCCGCGAGTAAACTAAACGCATTATAACATAAAAAACAAAAAGTCAAAAATAAAATAACAAAAAAATAAGCTATCATTATCCGTTTGGGTAATAATAAAAGTTAGGAGGTTCGGTTTAGCGTTATTGACATTATTTTTTCAGACCCTGTAGGAACCTTTATTTTATGAAAAACTTGCTCGAAACCAATTTGTAGGGTTCACCCTGCCTGCTGCTGAGGTTGTATAACTTTATTGTCAAATCTTTTAGAAAATATGTTTATTTTGTTCGCGTAAGTGTAAATAATAAGTAACAATTTCATTGTTAAAATACAGTTGTCGTCCAGACTGATCTGTCAATTGCATGTTTACTTCTGTTATTTGATTTTCAACATTTAACGGATAATAAATAACCTGACGTGGACTAATTTACATAAGAGAACCTGGTGGAACGTCTGGTGAAAAACTATATATCGTTTGTCCTTTACTACCTAAGGCTGAGTAAGATCCAGATGCAATAGAGCAATTTACCAATATTGTGTTTACATCAGTTATATTTACTGGCAGTTCACCGTCATAAGTTCTGGTTTCATTAGGAGGAGCAGTATAATTTTTATGAAGAAATCCTATCAATGGCGCGATACTTTTTGGATTGGTAAAATCAACTGTTATACCAGGTTTTATTGTTATTCTAGCGCGTAACATATTATAATTTGGTGTCATCTCAAAACTATCAGCTACACCTTCATCTTGTGCTATTAGTTCTTCTGTTGTTATAAATTCTTTTATTGTTTTATTTAGATCAGTTATGTTGTAGGCTCCTTGTGGAATTTTAATAAATTTCTGTGCTAAAAAATCTCGACTAGTATAAATAAATTCAAAATAATCATTTACTCCAGTTTTTATATTAGCCATAGAATTCCAACACGTACAGGAAATTAGTCCAATTTCATATTGTTTTTCATGATCTAGTTCTATTGGCGGAATATACTTTACATAAAAATTTTCGCTATCTTGATCAGATTGGCTAGAGTCTAGTAATAATGTTGCTGACATTTTTAATATAAAAATATAAAATTAAATCATGATGTAAAGTTTCGTATTCGTCAGATGTTAATAAATTTTCCGATCTCAAATTATCAAGTATGTCAATAATTTCATTGTCAATTTCAGCACCAACATTTCCAGCTTCTGTTGATGATATCAGTAACATTAATCTGCCAACCATTTCAGTAACTGATGAAAATATTCTAACTCCTTTTCCTGTTTTTTTTTTTCCTTTTCAATTTTCTTTGATCGCTCATTATTATAATATTTAAATACTTTTTCAAATTTGTATTTTGCTTTTTCAGCTTCTTTTTTATTTCTAAATTTTTTTGCAGCATTTCTAAAAACACTAGCAATAGCAGCATTTCTAGCTTTTTCATAAAGTCCTTCATCATTTTTTATGTGTCAATTTCGTTGTAAGCTCCTGCATTTTTTTTCTATGATATCATCTAATTTTTTAATGAGATCTTCGTATTTATCTTTTTCCCAATTATGAATATTATCAACGTCAGAAAGTTTATACTCGTTCATAAAACTAGTATATTCTGATGGCATAATTATTTCGTATTTTAATTGTTTTTTAAAGTTATCACGATATTCTTCATTATCGTTCTCAGCTAATTGTTGTAAATCTTCTTCAGTCATCGTCATAGGACCTGCTGGTCTAAAAAACATATATTTTTCTTGTCCTTCATCAATTGATTTTGCTACAGTACTTAAGCTATTAAGGTGATGATCGTATATTATACTTTTTATATTTTTAATAGCCTTAATATAAAGATCAGGGATAATTCCATGTCGATATAATTTAATGCTATCATAGTAATTTCTATTTTCTAAAACTACCTTGTCGAGATGCTCCTTACTCTTTTCTTTTATTTTTTCTAGCTCTTCAATTTTTTCGTTTGTTTTAAAATCATCTTTTCTAACATTGTGTACTTTCACACTCTTAACGTAATCATATTTTTTATTAAAATCTTCATACTCATCATCTCTTATCCTGCTATCTATATTTTCTAAATCATATTCAGATCTTTTTTTCTTCTATATTTTCTCTCTCTCTTCTAAGTTCTTCTTCTTCTAACCTTCTTTCAATCGGTCTAACTACTGCTGCTTTTGCTAATCTTTGTTGAAGTTCCAGTGGATTATTTATCAGCCGATCTATTTCAGCTTGTCTAGCAACAGGATTAGCTATATTTGCTGTAAGCTCCTCGGTTAATCTTCTTTTTTCTTCTTCAGATCTTTCAATAATTCTTCCAGCAGCCGCTTCTTGTTGTTCTTTGATTAATCCTAGTAAACCTTTTCCTTGTATTTTTTTTTAACTTCTTCTTCTGATAATGGTTTAGTTTTAGGTTCAGGTTTTGATAATGGTTTAGTTTCAGGTTGTTTTCCAAGTAAAGCTTCAGTAACTGGTTTGAGAGCGGCGGCTGTTGTTTCTGCTGCAGCCACTTGGCCACGTCGTGCTTGTTGGATCATCTGCCTAAGTTCAGCTTTAGATTTAACAAGTTTTTTTAGAATTTCTGTATGTTTTCTGTACTTTGCTTGTCTTTCCATTAATTATATACTATTTTCTATAAAAATTATTGTAGATATTTTTCAATACAACAACGAAACATTTTACTCGTATCGTTTGTTAATTTATCAAACAAAAAAAAAGTCATATTTATTTGCCGTCGCTTTATGATATAATTCAATAAATTTATATTTTGTTACATCACCACATTGTTCGTTCGCGATATTTCTAACGTCAACATTGTCAAGTCCTGGAAATAATATAAAACAACCAGTATTTCGCCTAATAAATCTGTCAACATTATAAAAACCTTGGGCGAGATAAATAGAATTACATTTCTTATTACGTGATAATGAAAAATAGGATCTTATTTTATTCATTTTCTCGTTGTTCAGCGGAATATCATCAAAAACAACTATCTTGTGTTCGGACGAATCAAGTTGATTAGCTGGAACAAGTTCTTCTGGTTGTTTTGATAATAAACAAATCTTCATCAGCCTCAAGATCATCACGAAGTTTGTCATTACAATTGTTAAGTAGCTCGTACTTATCCTGTTGTGGATTAATTGTGTAAATATAAACGCGATCGTAGTTAAAATTATCTCCGAGAAGTAAATTCATAAGCAAGTTTGTTTTCCCAGATCCAGTTCTTCCAACAATAAGATAATGACAATCTGGAAGTTCGTTTTCATGTTTATGTTTCACCAACCGCTCTGTATCAAAGTTTAATATCGACGATTTTGCCATTATTGTTATACAATTTTATGTTATATAAAAAAATTGTCAGACGATAAATAAATGATGAGCTATTAGACAAAATTGGAACATTAGTAGGAGATTCATCGGCTGTAAGTACAACAATAACAGATGGTAAAGGTTGATTTATCAGGTTACCCGAAAAAATCCGGCGACACAATGACAGGAAACCTGTTTGTCAAATCAACGAGTACTAGATTTAGAAACAGATTATCCGCCAATAAATGTCGTTAATATACAAGCTGTTAGTTATACACAACTTAAATTAGTCGACAATAATAAACTATCATTGACAGGAGGAATTTTAGCGGCAACTTAGATATGTCAGGAAAAAAAATTATAAATTTAGAGACCGGGTATCCACCAGCAAACTTAAATCAAACTCAAGCGGTAAGTTATTTGCAGTTGAAGTATGTTGATGATAGCAAACTTGATAAAATCGGTGGAACAGTTACAGGTAATATCAACATGTCAGGAAAACAATTTATAAATTTAGAGATTGTATATCCGCCAGAAAACTTAAATCAGACACAAGCTGTAAGTTGTGCACAACTAAAATCTGTTGACGATAATAAGCTTAACAAAGCCGGTGATACAATGACAGGTGACCTGTCCATGTTAAATTCAAACATAACTGGATTACCAATAACCTCACTATCTGATAACACTGATGCTATTAGTTATGCTCACTTAAAAGAAGAACTTAACCCATATTTTAAGAAATCCGGTGGACCGATGTCAGGAAATATAAACATGAAAGCCAACAAGATAATGACTTACTCTCCAGTTAACCCTAGCGATCTGACAAATAAAGCGTATGTTGACAGTTTGTTTAGTAGTGTAAAACGAACCAAAAATAATGTTGGGTATATTCCAATATAGTTTAAGTCAGCAGTTGGATCTGAGGTAAGCGCATAATCGTTTTATCCTGAAAATTATCCTTATTACGCTTTCTCTGATAGACACGAGTGGACGACCAACGGAGAAATTGAAAATTTTTGGATCAAAATCAAATGTCCTACTGCAGTTGCTATTTGGCAATTTCATTTGCGAGGCCGATTAAATCCTAGCGTTGGTCGAATTCATAATTGGCGATTGGAAGGATCAAATGATGATATTAATTGGGCAGCATTGTATAGCACAACATACACTTACATTTCAACAAGACAATATTTTATGATTCCGACTGAAAACACTGTTAACAAGCACTTGTATTTTCGAGTTTATGTTATTGCTGCTGAACGTCCGTTTCCAGGACTGACAGCATTTTAAACATACACACTCGATGATCCAGTTTAATCTAATGCTATAAAATAATGTCAGAACCATCAATTAAAACCGTTGCGAAAGAATTTTTTGATAATATTTTTAACCCTAAAATAGATGTTGGAGCTGTTAATAACATGGCAAAAATGTTACAAGATTTGAAAAAACTTGGCATTGAATCATTAGACAATTCAACATTGCCAGAAAATTCTGCTAATTTTCTTCGCATTATGCATATGCGAGGACCACAACTGAAAAATGCAATAGGAAACATTGACATTATAAGCAGATACTCTCATCCTAATGATTGTCTAGAAGAACAAAAACAAGTTGAAATTATATTTTAAAAAATATTTCTCGAGCTTGATTGGCATAACATAGATTTGATAATAAAATCAGACTTAATAAAAGCACAAACTTATAGTGGAAGAACATTGGAAAAAAGACGAATAAACGAAAATCATACTCGTCTTGACAAACTAGCGGAAACTAAGAAAATAAGAATAAAAAGAAACAAAAATGTATATGATAGTTTTTCAAAACGACATATTTTTAAACATTTCGGTATGTACTACAATGACAAAGAAACCTTGGTTAAAATCGTTACTATGACGTCAGACGCAGAGTTAATTATTAAAGTGTACGCAAACGCAATTTTGCCAATGATACTTAAAAAAGACCCAGAATTTGATCCGATTATTGTTAACAAGTTTCTAAAGATAATCAAAACTTTAGACGATGAAATTGGTAATTTTAGTGATGATGAGCAAGAAAAGTTTTTTGAATTAGTCGATCAAACAAAGTTGGAAGTAAAGTTTGATATTATGATATAAGTGAAGAAGACGATATTCCATTCCCATCATTACAGTACTCTAGACAATTGTCACTACGAAATTATTACAACGAAATGAAAACAATATTCACAAAACCATATGAAAAATTAATGTTAAAAGTAGCTTCTGCTGTTGGTCTTCTTACAATTGAACTAGATAAGCTTAAAAAATTAATGTTAGCAAATTTCGTAGTCGCATATACAATTATCAGGCAACATCTTGTTCTCAACAATTTGACGTTAGATCAGTTGAGCTTAGTATTAGGGTATATTGATGAAACAGACATCGATTACAGTAATTTGGTGAATAAAACAGATTTGTACGAGAGTGAAGTAGGAAATAGTTTTGATTCATACGCTTGGTTAAAGAAACAATATATACTAACAGATGAACGATATAAGGATACTTCGTCAGATGTTTATGACAAATACAGAATTTTTATAGCTGATCCTAATAATAATAAATTTCGTGAGTTTCGTGATTCAATTGCTGGTGTCAGAACATTTGTTTTTGTGTTAAAAAAAATTGTATAATGAAAAAACATATCATTGATTTCAATCACATTTCAGAGGAAATTCCAAAACAAGATGTTGACGCATTAGTAAAATATTATAAATTTTATCATAAAAACCTCTGGTGTGTAAAAGAATGTTATAAATACTACCGTAGAACACTTCGAGTAATATCATATTTGCCATTGTTAATGACTAGCTCTGGTATAATTTCAAGTGGAGCATCATTAAACCCGTTTTTGTTAATAATATCTGGTTTCGGTGTTTCTCTTTCAACACTTGTAAAATAAATTGAACGTAAACTTGAAACAAAAAAAAATTCTTGTAAAACAGCAAGTATAACTTACACAAGATACGATCTTATTTGCGAGGTGTAAAATATGATATGGACGATTTAATACGTGAGTTTCGTATTATTGACAGTATGTTAACAGATATTCTGCCAATGAGAGTCAGCAGATATGAAAAAGATTATCATAAAATATGGGTTACAACAGTAGTAGATGTTTAATTTTGTACAGCTTTAGTAATATCATTCATCAACCATGTTGTCAATAAATGTCATTGAATCATCTGACCAACCTCATCTCAAAATTTAGGGGGTGAGGGTTCTGGCCTAGAATACCCTTTGGGTTTCAAAATTTCATCATTTTCTAAGATAAAAATTTGTTGGAGGGTGGTTTTTTGAGGGAGAGGGGGTCTCTGAGGTGGTGAAAAAATGTCATAACATATTTATTTTAGAGTGGGTGGGGGTTTCTGGCCTAAAACCTTCTTTGAGATTAAAACCTCAACTGTGTATACTACTAGGGTGTCGTTATCAAGCATACAATTGTACTGTAAATGTCTCTGCTTGAAGGTAACAAATACATTGCCCTTTCCCTTTCTGCTTAGCTTTTGGACTAAATGTGTAAATGTTCCATTATGAGAGTGGGTGTTTGTGTATATGAAAAATACGGTACACGTCCTTTTTCACTTATGTGTTGAACTGTTAAGTGCTGATGCTGGATTGGGCGAACAATTATTCCTTTCTTAATTTATGTATTAGTCGTCTTACGATACCAAACCCCTTCTTTCGATGTAGTGGGAAAATAGTTTGGTTACTTTGTTAGCTAGTTCATTTATTATTTCAATCATTCGTGTAGATGTACTTGTGAATCGCCAAATATAATTCACTTTAAGACGGAAATGAAGCATAACTTTATGTCTGACAAGTATTCTGAATATAATAGTAATAAACTGGATAGGCAAGACACCAAATGGCATTTGTACAAGAGATATTTCTAATTGTTAGCAAGAATATATATATATATATATATATATATATATATATATATATATATATATATATATATATATATATATAGAGAGAGAGAGAGAGAGAGAGAGAGAGAGAGAGAGAGAGAGAGAGAGACATACATACATACATACATACATACATACATACATACATATAGTCGCACAGATATGAAAATAGCATTATTCTTCAGCGAACATCTGCCTTACACGCCCACTTTTGACGTATTATACAAGTGTTACTATGTTGGGTAACCACTAGATGTGATCTATCCCTTTTTTCTAGTTTTCCACAGGTGAATGTCTTCACGACGCATTAGTTTTAAACTAAGTAACACAAAGAAGCTAAACCAATAAGCTTTGCAAATTTCAATAAACAATTTATTTCAATATAAAATGCAATTTTAAAGGAACTTAGAGTAGTGTCAATTAAATCCCAAATAGTGCTCATTGTTCTGTCGCAAGTCCAAAATAACAGAATCATCTGAATGGATTTCAGTACTTATGAAAATGCTGATAAACGAATGGTCTTGAATAAGCTGATATAACGATAGTCTTGATGTATCACAATGATTTCATCCAGATGTCTTTGAGCCAATTCACAGTAATCTCAGAATAGTAAAAAAATATCAATTAGTATTTTCTCAGTCCGAGGAACAATTTGCGTAAATAATTCAAGAAACTGGAATGATTTTGTTTACCTCAACCTTATGGAAAAAACAAAGTCTGCATTTTTTATTTTACAATAGTTTACAAAATTAACAATAGAGATATTCAAATACCATACCTTTCAATGCTCTTTCTCTCTCTCTCTCTAGGACAAAAGGATTTGAAATAGATATACCAAATGCTAATTCTAAGGCTTTCATTGTCTGTACACCACATGGATCCTTGTTATGCATAAATGTTGAACACGTCGTGTCTTAAAACTGTGAATATAAATCATCTCATCCTTACCACCGTAATATCTCTGAGTTAATAATACATGCAAAATATACTTCAATGGCAATATTGCCTGAATCGAAAGAAAGAAACAAACGCATGCCATAAAGATGAATACTTCAGTGTGAATTTTAAAATTAAGCGATATTTTCTCATTACACGCATACAACAAGAAAGAGTGGAATATTGAGTTTTCATACCAATTAGTTCCAATTCACAATATTTTGCGAAGCATATTTCACAAATCATATTTATGGTGTTGCAATTTATTGCCTGTGTTCGATGGACTTGAATAAACCATATGGATGCAATCATCTTTACCCAGAACAACATTGATATCCTGATGCTGAAATAATTATTACACTTCATTCCTTGCTTGAACATTTATCTTTCACAAAGAAATCGGTTCTTCATATAGTTGAAGATCTCTTTCAGGGACGATGCTTAATTGACTGTTTGCACTGCTAACTATTGTCCATTACGCTTGAAAGGCGTTTACCACTTAAATGTATTTATTTTCAACAGCTCTATTAGTGCCTGTAATGGAATGTTGTTCGATGGTCTGTCTGTACGTGAGCTATAAGAAAAGAAACGAAGTTAAGTTAAAGGTCAACTTTTTTAATACAATGAAGACTGCCACTCAAAAGGAAACAGTACCGGAATTCCTGTGACTATGGAAGCCCAATTTTTTGAAAGGTCGTTTGTTTGCTTCTTCTGAGTTAATAACTTCATATATACACACATATATATATATATATATATATATATATCTGAAGCATAAAACATTCATCATTTGTATATTAAGTGTAATCATATCTAAATAGGAGAAAATAGATTTGTGCCATGATTAAATTGTTGTCAATGGTAAATAGATAAGTCGTCTAAAAAAAAGAGCAAACACTGCGCTAAACATCTCATACAAAACATTTCACAAGGATTTATAATTTAAGTACACCAAGTTTGAAGGTTTCGTACTATACACTCTTTCTCTTTCATTAGCGAAGATCTTCGCATGTTTTGGGTAGTCTCATAGGTAATGCAATTCATATTATACTAACCATTTTTCTAAGTTTTCGCAGACAAAGGATGCAGCCAGCAGCAACCAAAATACATCCCAATCCTACAATTATGTAGACCAGTTTAGGGATATCTGAAAGAAATGTTTCACCAATATAAAATCAACACATGTCAGCTGTTTCTTGAACTATATTCTTTCACGTAATATCATCTTGATAATTAGGGCGCACTAGAAATTGAGACGAGCAAATCATGCTTCTTACAGCACTAGATGATTGACATGAGTACTTTGTAACTGCTTCATTTAATTGACAATCCAAAAATATATTTTAGAAAGAATTTGGAATATATGTGTGACTGATATCAATTTTAAGCATGTTTTTATGTAAAGTACGGTTTCGAATAAACGAGGTTCAATATGTTATCCTTTTATTTTCCTCTACAGTTAATTCCATATCTTTTTGACCTTATAAACGTTTCTTAAATGTGATTATCTTTAATGAAAGTACAGTCCAACAACATAGAGGATTATATGTTCATTCTTTTTCAATACCTGAAGTTACGTACATACGTACATGTACACACGCACATACATACATACATACATGCATACACACACACACACACACACACACACACACACACACACACACATACATACATACATACATATTATCAAGAGAAAGTATAGGGCAATTTATTATTGAATTCTTCCTCTCTTAGTGTTCAAGTCATTGTGTTATTAAATATAGAAATAATCTCAATCGATGCTCTGCACTGGAAAAGACTTTTCGCAATGTGAGAATGTTTTTGCCTTATATAGGAAGCTTACGAATCCAGCAAATCGAACAAAGATGAATAGAACGAACAATGCACAGAGGTAAGCGATAAATACCACAAACGATTTTGCCCCCTTTTCTTGTCGTCTCCATGGTGCTGCTATGATTATCCGTCCCTAACAGATATAAAGTGAAAATATAATGAAATGAAGACAGTTTATTAGACAAAATTTAAGATAGACATCGCTCGTGTCATCAGGTTGCTATGGATTTCCGATCACATCTAAAGTGTAATGCGCATAAAATGAATTGTATGCACTCTGACACTATCATAAATATGTTACATCCATACGTTCATATTTACGTGCCTGATGTATCATAAACGGAATTTATACTGACGGATCAAAGGATAAGGAAAAGGCTGTTGCAGCCTTCGTTAGTGGAAAACACACAACACAAGTTCGATTACCAAATGATACATCAATTTTTTCAGCGAAATCAGAGCAATAGACTTTGCTCTGCAATTTGTCGAAAACAAAAGTATTTTAAATAGCATAATCTTCTCCAATTCACTATCAGTACTTCAGTCGTTACACAATAGAAAACTTGAAAACCCATTATTAATCAATCTTCTCATCAAAAACACTGAGCTGAGTACCTCCCACAATATAGTATACTGTTGGTTACCTAGCCATATTGGTATCAATGGTAATGAAAAAGCAGACCGTGCTGCTAAAATGGCCCTATCCCAAGAACCATCTGATTTTAAAATACCGTATACTGATTTTAAACCTAGTATTAAAGAGTCTTTACGTCGGAAGTAGCAGGCATCATGGAATGATGCAGTGAATAATAAACTTCACGCCATCAAGCCAACCCTAGGAGAATGGATTACTTCGTTCAGAACCATCCGTTGGGAGGAGCTAGTCATTGCAAGAAATATAATTGGTCATACTTATATAACCCACTCCCACATACTAAAAGGCGAAGAACCACCAAAGTGAGTTTCTTGCAATGAACCATTCACTGTTAAGCACCTTATGATGGGGTGTTTCGACGTGCAACCTACGCGCGATCAGTACTACAATGTGCATGACATGAAGGAACATTTTGATACAATAAACGTGACTTGTATTATCGAATTCCTGAAAGAAGTAAGCATCTATTTTAAGGTATAACCTTTATGACATCACCTTGAGCATTCTTATGTAATGTATATACCGTCTCTTATTTTCAATAACTTTTAATCTGTCTTCATTAACATACACCATTTACATTCTCTGTTGATCGGAAAGTTTAATATATTACCGTTACCATCTTATAGTTTTACTTTCAACTATTTGATTTTGATAAAGCTAGTCGATATGAAACCTTTTATCATTTTTAAATTATCATACATACAATTTTTTGTATGGCGCTCAATAGCCTAACAGTGCTTGTGCGCCGTAAAAATACAAATAATCAATCAACGTATCATAAAAGGAAAACAAAAATTTTATTACTTGCCAAGAAATGGGTAGTTACCGTAAAATAGCCTGTCTTGGATAGTCTTAAAATCTAAACATTTATCTTTTAGATCTACTTTGGTATTACATATGCGTTGCTTGAAGAAGATTTACATCTATGCAAAACTCTTCGATCTGAAAAAGTAGATATACTCTACAAATTAAAAGAATTTTGATACAACTAATTTTTATAATTGTACAGATGCTTTTGTGGCTATTATCCATTTTAGATTTAACTCCTTGGCCTTATAGTATCGTCTATACACTTCTTTCTGTTTGAAAGACATCTTTTTGTATATCAAGCAATTAATTTTCGTTCAATATCACTTGAACCTAAACACAGACAATTTGAGTCTGGACATTCATAAGCTGTAATTAATGTTACATTTCCTTAAAGTAGCTGCATTTGCATTCATAATATATTTTGCAAGTGGATTTGTCAGTAGTGTAGGCGGACGATATACGGATAATGGGGACTTCGTGTTGAAAGAAGTAGTTTGTACTATAAGGACTTAAGGAATTTTAACATGGGTGGGACTGTCTAGATACAATGGAAATTTAACATGAGTTAGTCTAGGGACAAAAGAGGTCAACGGGTGGGCCTGTTTAAGGACAAAATGAAATATAACATAGCGAGAAGGGATAGGGACTGTATAGCGACTAGGGAAATTTGAACATAGAGAAAAAGGATTGGGATTGTATAGCGACAAGGGAAGTTTACCATAGGTGGGACTCTATAGCAACAAGGGCAATATGAACATACAGACAAGGGAAATTTACCATGGGTGGGACTGTATAGCGACAAGGGTAATTTAGCATGGATGGGTCTCTTTGGCGACAAGGGGAATTTAACATGGATTGGGACTGTAGAGCGACAAGGAGAATTTAACATAGAGACAATTGATTGGGACTGTATAGCGACAAGGGAAATTTACCATGGGTGGGACTATCTAGGGACAATGAAAATTTAACATGAGCTAGTCTAGGACAAAAGGGTCTAGAACATGGGTGGGTCTGTAGGGACAAGGGGCATTTAACGTAGTGACAAGGGATTGTGACTATATATCGACAAGGGAAATTTAAACATAGCGACAAGGGATTGGGCCTGTATAGCGACAATGGGAATAGGTTAGGGGTGACAGGTAGGGACAAACACAACATAGACATGCACATACATATTCCGCTTGTCGCTATACAGACCCATCCCTTGTCGCTATGTTCAATTTTCTCTTGTCTCTATAAAGGCCCAACCCCTTGTCATGAGTGGGTGTTGCAAGTGTCTGACCTGAATACACGCTACTGTATGTAGGCAGGTAGGTGAAATGAATTTGATAGGGACAAAGAGAGTTTTATAGGGACAAACAAAGACCAATACACACACACATACACACACACACACACACACACTCCAGCGTTATATGTTAGATTAGAATGTAAACGGAGAAGATGAAATTTCACAAAATAGACTCCCCCTTACACCACAAAAAATACTATCCATCACATTAACTATACCATTTAACACCCCCTAAACACACTATCCTTAAAGTCTTGTGTTTTAGCTCAGAATGTAAACGAAGAGGATGAAATCTAACAAACGCCTATTCTGTCATTCACCCCTTTTGCACACACACACAAATACACACACACACACACACACACACACACACACACACACACACACACACAAGCAGCTTGTGTTATGTTAGAATGAAAGAGAAAGAAATTAAAGAAAACAAAACATATGCACATTATATATCATCCAACATCACCTAACACATCAGTCAAACAAGTCCTGTGCTAGCTTAGAGAGTCGGAGAAGGCGTTGAAATATCACAAAATATCTACCCCTTACACTACACAAATACTATCCATTACACCAACTATACCATCCATTATATAATAGTCGCTATCCAAACGCCCTGTGTTAGCTTAAAATATAAGAGAATGAGATAAAATCTCAAAAATAGACTATCCCTTACACCAAATAAAATACTATCCATTTCATCAACTATACCATTAACACTCCCTAAACACACCATTCCAAAAGTCTTGTGTTTTAGCTTTGAAGGTTTACGAAAAAGATGATTAATAATTACGTGAACTGTTCCGTTTGTAACGTAATATTTCTTCAAAAACATACACCCTAAAAATTATAGAATGATTTCTATCCATAAGTAAATCGTTGAATGCTATAAAATCTTGAATTGGCTTAAACTTGTACACATCAGGAATCATGTTTGGCACTGCCATATGTCACGGAAAAAAATTCTAACATTAGATCTACCGTTTTTCAGAAAGACAACAAACACACGGCTTTTTCAACAATAACGCGAATTTAACTGCACTCTATGATCCTCTCTATGGTAAACTCTGATCCTAAAAGCAAAACATTCGTTCAGAAAATGTAACAACGTTTGTCCTATATTTCTCTCTCCTTCGCTTAAGAGTGCAGTTGAACCAGACTATGTTTTGTGGATATCCAACAATTGTCTATGAACATTTCTCACATAGAATATATCGTTGTTTTAATTATCATTGTCCTATAATACCTTTAAAAATAACAGAACCCAAAAATGGTGTCCTACATTTCTGTCTTTATCCATTCTTTCTTTTTCCCTTCAGTGTAACGTTAAATCTGTTTATCCATCTCTCAAACCACTAGTCCCCGTGCTACTGTCACCCAATGCAGTAACACGTGTGTATGTGTGCATGTGTGCGTGTGCGTGTGTGTATGTGTGTTAGCTTTCGTTTGTAACAAACTTTCATTGACTTAAACCGTTCAATTTCTTTGTGTAGGTAAATGTCATCGTACTCAATTTTTTCATCAAGCCATTTTTGGGCTTCTAGGTTGTAAAACATAATCTTCATGAGGCACCAAACGAATTTCTTTCTTCACTGGTCTTTTTGGTTCTGTCATCCTATCAGATTTACCACCTTTTTTTTCTCTCTCACCCTCTCAGTCTCTCTCCATTTAGTGAATGCAGATGGTGTTAAACATGAGGTAATCATATTAACTTCAAGATCGCTTGCACAAACTTCTACTAACACATTTGGAAAGCATTGTGTGACACGGATCGATATTGTCGCTTCGTGTATACTTTCTCCTTTAAAAGGTGTCATCGTTTGATCTTGATTACAAACTTTAATTTGACTAAGTTTTCCACACTACTTGAACTCTTTACACTTCACAGTGTAAGTGTAAGCCTTCGTTTTCAATTTTCTTTAAGTGCGTTTTTGCGTCTCTCAAATGTGACAATAATTGTATGGGGACGAATGAATTTCTTTAGGACTGAATCAGGACTCTCATGGTTTTGTGACAAAAGTGGAATCCCCCTGCGGGTCCGGGGTTGTAGAATTGGCCCGCCGTGCCTCGCTACGTGTCGTAAGAGGCGACTAAGTAGAGGCAACCTGTTTGCCGTGGGTTGCGACCCGTGTCGGAGGAGGAAAGGATCCTGGTAGTTGAGCAGAGGCTTTCCGATGCAATACACTACTTTGGCCTCTACTTCTTCTAGACGGGTGGTCGGGATGGGCCCGGTCTCGACAAATCGGCTGGTCACGCCGAGCCCTAGGAGGTCTTTATTTCTCGCTCACTTTCTTTATCTTTCTCGTTGTATCTCTCTTGATACCACCGTTGCCCCTACATTCTATCCCTTTAACTTTCCCTTTTCCAAGTCTTAGAAGACTTCCTAGAAGGCGGTGGCTCAACGGGTCAATTGGGAGGTAATTTTACCGACTGAGTATGTCTTATGGGATGAATCAGGAGGTGAATTTACCTACTGAGTATAACATCTGTGTATCCCTGACACTTGAAAAGTGTCCCCTTGTTGGGCTCCTTGGTGGGCGGGGAGCACGGGTGCTGAATTTTAAATACACCAACATGGATATTTCCAAAAAAAATCAACTCAAGCGTACCAAAACTGGATCTGACTCAGATGACGAACCATGTGGTGTGGATTCATTTCCACGCTTCATGGTTATACAGTCTAAAGATGCCACAAAACCGCTTAATGTACTCTCTCCGTTTGTGATCGAGAAAACAATTATGGGACTGATTGGAACACCAAAAGGTGTTAAAAAGTTAAAATCGGGCTGCCTACTTGTCGAGTGTGAGCGACGAGGTCAAACAGAAAACCTCAAGAAAATGACAACATTTTTCGATATTCCAGTGACCTCGTTCGCCCACACAACACTCAATTCGTCCAAAGGCGTGATTCGCTGTCGTGACTTGGCTGGAGTCAGCGACACGGATATCATTGAAGGGATGAAAAACGAAGGTGTCACTGCAGTCCGTAGAATACGTATTAAACGTAACAACAACCTGCAGGACACCAACACCATTATACTCACCTTCAACAAGCCAACAGTACCCAGAGTGGTCAAAGTTGGCTTTCTGCAAGTGAAGGTTGATGTGTACATACCAAATCCACTTCGATGTTATAAGTGTCAGAAATATGGTCATCATGAAGACCGCTGCTCAAGAAGCCAAATATGTGGCCGATGCGGAGATCACTCTCACCAGGAATCTGAGTGTAGAGCCACTCCGCATTGTGTCAACTGTGGAAAGGAGCACTACGCCAATTCCAAGGATTGTGATACCTGGAAACAGGAGAAGGAAATACAGAGGGTTAAATATACATCCAACATTCCCTATCCAGAGGCCAGAAAGCTTGTACAGGCAAAAACATCTCTCCCTGGCCCATCCTTCTCCACTGTAGTGAAGAACAATCCCAAGGCAACGAAGGACGCTCAAACGCAGACAGATGCACCCGAGTCAACATCAAGCACTAACACCCCCCATTACCAAGCACAAAGAACCACGGCATCTACCCAAACAACATTCAATAATACTCAACAACAGAAATCACCAAAGAACAAAAACAGATCACAAGGAAATAGGCAGCAAAAGGGGTCAGAAGACCCCATCAAACTCTATAACAGGTTTGGGGACATTGAGAGCATGGATGCAGAAGATACTGCTCCATGTTCTCAAAGTAGCTCCAGACCTAACAAAAAATCATCCCCGTACTTCCTCCGTAGAAATAACCATATAGATTCTCTCCGCGAAAAGTCTAACCTAGCTCCAAAATCTCCAATCTAAACTTATAATGAAGAACACGATCATACAATGGAATTGTCGAGGACTTAAAGCTAATTACACTGATATTCTCCTGCTTTTAAATGAATATGATCCTGCAATACTATGCCTTCAGGAAACCTTTTTAAAAGATAGGGACAACATCACACTTAAAAACTACTCCCTGTTTAACACCTACTTACAGAACGTTGACAGGGCCTCGGGAGGGGTTTCTATTGCTGTGAACAATAGAGCCCCACATAGCGTCATCCCTTTAAACACAAATTTGCAAGCCATTGCTGTGAGTGTCACTCTACATCGAGTGATTACATTTTGTTCTATTTATATACCACCAAACACCAACTTATTACCAAAACGAATTAGACACGCTTGTTCAACAACTTCCTGCACCATTTGTTTTACTCGGTGATTTTAATGCCCATAATATTTTATGGGGATCAAATTACATAAGCGACAGGGGCAAAAGGGTCGAAGATTTTATTACTAGACACGACTTGTGTCTATTTAATACCAAATCTCCGACGTACTTGCACCCAGGAACTGGTACATACACATGTATCGACTTGACAATTTGTTCTCCTTCACTACTTTTGGATTATAATTGGAAGGTCGCTGATGACCTTCACAGCAGTGATCACTTTCCAATCTCTCTTAAGAACACCAACGTTACAATTGATGACACGATTCCACAGTGGAATTTAAAGAAAGCTGACTGGACCAAGTTTGAAATACTTTGTACAGCTAGACTTAACAGGAATTATGTCCTAAACGATATTGATCCTATTCGACAACTTACATCCGTCTTAATTGAGATTGCAGAAGAATCTATTCCTAAGTCCTCGCCGAATTGTAAAAGAACCCCAAAACCGTGGTTCACTAAAGAATGTAAAGAAGCCATTAGACAACGCCGAGAAGCACTGAAAAAATTTAATAATCGTCCAACGCCCGAAAACTTAACTCAGTACCGTATTGTTCGGGCCAAAGCTCGCCGCATAATTAAAGAAAGTAAACGAGCATCATGGAAAAAATATGTTTCAACTTTAAACTCTCGTTCCTCAATAAAGAAAGTTTGGGACACGATCCGCAAAATAAATGGAAAGGGAAAATACAATTCATTCCGACATCTGAAGCTAAATAATAACAATTTCAATACCAAACAAGAAATAGCTAATGTACTTGCTGATTGTTTCTCCAAAAATTCCTCATCGTCTAATTATTCAGAAGCTTTCCGAAGATTGAAAGCTCATAAAGAAAAAACACGGTTGAAATTCACATCGAATAACTCAGAGAGCTATAATCAACCGTTTTCATTGTCAGAGCTTATGGAATCTTTGAATAAGGCCCATGATACATCTGCTGGGCCTGACGATATACATTACCAGTTTTTGAAACACCTTCCAGAACCATCCTTAACAGTTCTTCTGGAAATCTTCAATGATTTATGGATTACTGGTAATGTACCAAAAATTTGGAAAGAAGCAACAGTAATACCAATTCCCAAACCAGGCAAAGATAGCGCAGATCCTACCAACTATAGACCTATATCATTAACTAGCTGCGTTTGCAAAACAATGGAACGAATGATCAATTCTCGGCTTGTATGGTATTTGGAAACCAACAATTTAATATCTCCTTTCCAAAGTGGCTTTCGTTATGGTCGTAGTACCAATGATCATCTGGTTAGACTGGAAACATTTATTCGCGACGCTTTTATCAAGAAGGAACACTTAGTAGCGGTTTTCTTTGATCTGGAAAAGGCCTATGACACAACGTGGAAGTACGGAATACTAAATGACCTGCACGATCTGGGTCTAAAAGGCCGACTGCCCTCGTTCATATCAAACTTCCTCTCAGACAGGGAATTCAAGGTACGAGTGGGCTCTACCCTCTCTGATATGCACGATCAAGAGATGGGTGTGCCCCAGGGCAGTATTTTATCGGTGACACTTTTCAACATAAAAATTAATAGCATCACCAAGTGTCTGACTCCCGGTGTGGATTGCTCCCTATATGTTGACGACTTTTTAATATGTTACCGATCCAAGCACATGCATACAATTGAAAGACAATTACAGCAAAATATCAACAAAATTCAAAATTGGGCCAATACTAACGGTTTCAAATTCTCGAAATCAAAAACTGTATGTATGCATTTCTGTCAGCTACGAAGACATCATGATGGACCTAGACTCACGCTGGACGGAACACCTATTCCAGTTGTTGAGGAAGCAAAATTCTTAGGTATTATCTTCGACAGAAAACTGACCTTTATTCCACACCTGAAGAATTTGAAAGCTAAATGCTTGAAGTCTCTAAATTTACTTAAAGTAATAGCGCACACCGACTGGGGTGCTGATAGGAAAGTCATACTCAGTTTATACAGAACATTTATTCGCTCGAAACTAGACTATGGTTGCGTTGTCTATGGTTCAGCTAGGAAGTCCTATTTGAAGATGCTAGACCCAATTCATCATCAGGGAATAAGACTTGCCTTGGGAGCATTTAAGACATCCCCGTGTGAAAGCCTACTCGTTGAAGCGAACGAACCACCTTTACCACAACGTAGAGAAATGCTTTCTGCACAGTATGCTCTCAAATTAAGCTCAAACCCTCTGAACCCTGCTTTTTCGGCTGTTTTTGAACCCAAATATAAAACCTTATATGACAATAAACCAAACGTCATACCTACCTTTGGCATTAGAATATTACCATGCCTTGACAGTACCAAAATTGATCTTTCAAAAATTCTGAAAACGACCGTCTCCGAAACACCTCCCTGGCTACTTCAACAACCAAAGGTACTTTTCACATTACATGATGGAAAAAAATCGGAGACAAACCCTTCCATCTTCCACAACTCTTACCATGAACTAATCGCCCAATTTCAAAATTATGCAAGAATATATACTGATGGATCAAAAGATCAGGAAAAGGCTGCTGCAGCCTTCGTTAGTGGAAAACACACAACAAAAGTTCGCTTGCCAAATGGTACATCAATTTTTTTCAGCTGAAATCAGAGCAATAGACCTTGCATTGCAATATATTGAAAGCAAGCGTATTTTAAATAGCATCATCTTCTCCGATTCACTATCAGTACTTCAGTCACTAAATAATAGAAAACTGGGAGAATCCATTATTAGCTAATGTTCTCCTGAAACATACTGAGCTGAGTACCTCACACAATATAATATACTGTTGGTTACCCAGCCATATTGGAATTAAAGGTAATGACAAAGCAGACCGCGCTGCTAAAATGGCTCTATCACTAGAACCATCTCATTTTAATACACCGTATACGGATTTTATACGTAGTATCAAAGAATGTTTACGTCAGAAATGGCAGGCATCATGGAATGATGCCGTGAATAACAAACTTCATGCCATCAAGCCAACCCTAGGAGAATGGACTCCTTCCTACAGAGCCGTCCGTAGGGAGGAGGTAGTCGTTGCAAGAATTCGAATCGGCCATACTTATTTAACCCACTCCTATATACTAAAAGGAGAAGACCCACCAGAGTGCATATCTTGCAATGAACCATTCACTGTTAAGCACTTTATGTTGGAGTGTTTCGACCTCCAACCTACGCGTAATCATTATTACAATGTGCATGACATTAGGGAACTCTTTGATACAGTTAGCATTTCTTATATTATAGACTTCCTGAAGGAAGTAAATATTTATCATAAGTTATAGCTTTTATGCTATCACCTTAAACAGTTTTATGTGCTATATATATACCGTCGTTAGATTTTAATTACCTTTCATCTGTTTTAGTTGTCATACATCATTTGCACTCCCTGTTGATCTGGAAACTTTATTTATCACCGTTACTATTTTATCGTTTTACCTTCAACTGTTTGGTTTCGTATCGCTGGTCGATACGTAATCTTTTACCACTTTTAAATAATGAAAGATATAACCTTTTGTATGGCGCTAAATAGCCTCATAGTGCTGGTGCGCCGTAAAAAAATCAATCAACCAACCAACCAACCAACAAAAGTGGAAGACATTGATGCAGTCCCATTCATGTCGTCTTCGGAGTCACTGGCATAGATCTGAGCTAACAGTTCGGCAGGTGTTTGGGATGATGGATGATATAGGTGTTGTGATGAATATTACTTTTTGTAATGTAAGGGATAGTATATTTTGTGAGATTTAATCTCCTTCTCACCGAGTGTCGCTACCGTGACGTCATCGAAGCTAGAAATTTTGAGGCTATAAATAGACTTGGGTTTTTCCATAGGAATTCCCCCAGGTTGTAGCTATAAATAGGTACCAGGGTTTATAAATAGGATTGTCAAACAAGTTCAGACTATAAATATAAACTGGGTTTTCCATAGGATTTTTCCACAAATTATGGCTAAATATAGATACCAGGTGTTTCCAAGGAATTTCGTATAAGTTGTGACTATAAATAGACACTAACGTTTTCCAAATAGTATTTTTAGTAGCGTAAGAGATTTCATCTTCTTCGTTTACATTCTAAGCTAAAACAGAAGACATTTGGGATAGTGTTTTTAGGGCGTGTTAAATGGTATAGTTGATGAAAAGTATAGTATTTTATGTGGTGCAAGGGATAGTCTATTTTGTGAGATTTCATCTCATTCTCTTACATTTTAAGTTTCAACAGGGCGTTTGGATAGTGACTATGATAAAATGGATGGTATAGTTGGCGTAATGGATGGCATTTTTGTGGTGTAAGGGATAGATATTCAGTGAGATTTCATCTCCTTCTCTTACATTCTAAGCGAACACAACACATTATGGATAGTGAGTATGGTAAGCTGTATGGAATAGCTGGTGTGATGGAAAGTATTTTGTGGTTTAAGAGATAGTATATTTTGTGATATTTCGTGGCCTTCTCTGACGCTCTAAGTTAGCACAGGACCTTTTTGAAGGATGTGTTAGGTGATAGATGGTGTAGATAGTGTAGTGGGTAGTTTTTTATGGGATATTGGATGGTATGTAAGGTGTGAATGTTTTGTTTGCTCTCATCTTCTTCTCTTTTATTCTAAGCTGATACAATGTGTTGTGTGTACAAGGGGTGAGGGATGGTATAGGTGATGTTTTGGATATTATGTTTGTGAGATTTCTTCTCCTTCTCTTACATTTTAAGCTAATAAATGGCATTTTGGATAGAGTGCATAATGGGATGTTGAATGGTATACAAGGAATGTGAGAGTATTTATGTGGGATTTCAACTTCTCTTAACCGCTAAGCTAAAAATGGCCACTTGTGATAATGTGTGAATGACATGTTGAATAGAAAAGGGATGTAGGATTATATAGTGGTGTGATGGATGATATTTGTGATGTAGGATACAGCATATTTAATGCGATTTCATCTCCACTTACATTCTAAGCGAACACATAACATTTCGGAGAGTGAGTATGATATGCTGGATAGCATAGTGGTGTGATGGATAATATTTTTGTTGTGTAATGGATAGTCTTTTTGTGAGATTTCACCTTCTTTGTTTACATTCTGAGATAAAACTCAAGACTTTAGGGATAGTGTGTTTAAGGGGTGTCAAATGGTATAGTTAATGTGATGGATAGTATTTTTTGTGGTGTTAGAGATCTATTTTGTGAAATTTCATCTTCGTTTATATTCTAATCTAACACATAACGCTGGAGTGTGTGTGTATTGGTCTTTGTTTGTCCCTATAAAACTCCCTTTCTCCCTATCAGATTCATTTCACCTACCTACATACCAACAGAAGCGCGTATTCAGGTCAGCCACTTGCAAAATCCACCATGACATGGGATTGGGCCTGTATAGAGACTAGGGAAAATTGAACATAGCGACAATGGGGATATTTGTATGTATGTCTATGTTGGATTTGTCCCTACCTACAGTAGCACGTATTCAGGTCAGCCTCTTGAAACATTGTTACTGACTGCTCCTCCCGATTGAGGATAGCCCTATCCAATTCCCCTCGTTGCTATACAGAACCAATCCCTTGTCGCCATGTTCAAATTTCCCTTTTCGCTATACAGTCCCAATCCATTGCCTCTATGCTAAATTCCCCTTGTCGCGTTACAGTCCCACCCATGTTAAATTCCCCTTGCCGCTATACAGTCCCACCCATAGTAAATTTCCCTTGCCGCTATACAGTCCCAATCCCTTGTCTCTATGTTCAAATTTCCCTTATCGCTATACAGTCCCACCCATTAAAAATTTCCCTTGTCGCTATACAGTCCCAATAACTTTTCTCTATGTTTTAATTTCCCTTGTCGCTATACAGCCCCAAACCTTTGTCGCTGTGTTAAATTTCCCTTGTCCCTAAACAGGCCCACCCATGACCTTTTTGTCCCTAGACTAACCCCTGTTAAATTTCCATTGGCCCTAGACAGTCCCACCCATGTTAAAATTCATTTTGTCCCTATAGTATAAACCCCGTGATTTAACATGAAGTCCCCATTGTCCGTATATCGTCCACTACACTACTTTTGTCTCTATTATTATATTTTTGGACGTAATAAAATACTCTATTTAAATGACGTCATAAACCAGATGCACTGGAAAATGGTAAAAACAAGTACACTCTGCTGTTGTCTAAACATAGAAATATAACTTGCTGTCTACTGTCCTAATGTCAGTATACAAAACAACGCCAGCATTTGAACTAGATAAAGAACTGTATTTGCAACAATTCCTGCAGTTAAAATTGCTTCTTAAATCAATTATTTAATCATAATTTTTATAACAACCAGCAATAATATAAAGTAATATCACACGTTTTAAATATCAAATTTTATGGACCAGTATATCATCAGTTCTGGCGCAAATTGTTTCTAAAAACAATTCTGGAAACCTTTCCAACTATCCATCACTATACTGATTAGACCGAGTTGACAAAATATTTTATTATTTTGTTCCAAAACAACCTTTCACCACATTTATTTCCCATACCTGATTGAACGATTACATAAATAGTATCCGAAATCGTGGTATTTGCCTTCCTTGGGTTCATCGCACAACATGTGTAATTACCCTCTCTTTTATCGTTGACGAGCTTCAGTTTTGCAGAACTCATCGAAGTTTCTGCATACGACCCAATCCAGTCAATCTGACATGGGGGGGGGGGAAGCAATCGACATAACAAGATATTGTCACTGAATCCCTTTCATCCAGTTCAATTATTTTGTTTGATAGATTAAGCAAAAGTTTGTCTGGACCATCTAATATTCAGAACAGGAAATACAGTTGATGTGAAATCTCAGATGATACTTACATGTATTTTGTGGCAAGCAAATTTACCAAATGTGACATGGCCTCTTCCATAAAGGTACTTACATATTGCCAGATGTGTGAGATAATAATTCTTTCTTATTAAAAAGTACTCGTGATAAAGATTGATCATAATATTACAAACTAGAGAAGGAATATAAAGTCTAGATAATAATCAACTCATTTATTTTACCAAACGTTCAATTGTTGGTCGGGAAAAGGCATACTATTTTATTCTTGTCTGCACTTTTTTAATTCACGATAAAAAAAAGTGTAGCTCAATGTGGAATATGCAACATTCAGACCGATCTAATCTGTGGTCCCTACTAACAAAACTATCAAATTTCTGCTGTTACGTCATACTCAAACAAAATGAACTATTGATCCAAAACTAAATTGGCATGATCTGACTCATCCATGTACACTTCTTTACCCTTAGTATCCATCTTCAAGTAAATGTGATGTCATAACATGATAAACAGTCTGTAAGGCAGGGAAGACTCAGTCCAGAATATTCTTCAAGTATCGTAATATTTTGTGCAAACGTGATTGTATTAGGTCCAGCTGCTATAGTTTAATAATGTTTTCGATGTATCGTAAAAACACGACGTTAAAATATATAATGAGTGTGATAGCGCCAACATTGAGTCGCTAATTCTTTTGTAAATGTATGGGCAAATAAAATCTGGTCAGACTGTACTATTTTAAACAAAAGGAAATATTCAGAATAAGAAGAATTTGCAAATGATAGTTGGACTGTTAGTGCGATTAATCATCCCAAAATCAAGATAGCTTAGGATGTCAGTCACTCTCATTATAAGACTGAGGCTACTTTATCGCACTGTTATACTGTGATGTGTAAAGTGTGATCAGGAAGTTAAATTTGTCTGATACTGACAAAATGAGATGTAGTGTACAGCAACATAAACACAACAAAGCACAGGCGTATATGAGGTGTAAGAATCTTCTTTTACTGAACATCAGCACATGAAACGTTATATCATTCTGAGGCAGTTGTAGCAAATCATTAGCGCAAGAAAACACAAACGCGACTAACCATGTCTGGTCTGGGAAGGAGAAGAACGGGGTCGTCTTTTGGAATGTAACGGTGATTGACATTATGTTTGTGTGCATTCTACGTGTATATGGAGAAAACGATTTATAAACGATAGTAATTGCAAGTTTTAGCAAATCATTGAACCGTTTGATTTCTCGTAACTCCGAACGGCAAAATAATTACATGTTTTATATTGTGTCTGTTAGATTTCGTTTTGCATAATATATTTATATTGGTATATTCAATACATTGGAACGAATGAAACTGTAAAGTGTCTCATTTCAGCATCATTCGATTTTTTAGTCCCCTTGTAAATTTTGACTTTTTAAAACATTTCACCCAATAAGCTGTCCAAATTTGTCGGTTCTATATTACATATTGTATGATATAATTTTAATTTTAATTTATTTATTTGCAAGGTGTACTTTTCTTGTTTAATCTAATTGAATTTTAAGCCTGTTACAGCTGTATAATGCGCACGCATTGATTAGGTAAATCAAATTGAGAACAAATGAAACCTTTCGTTTACTGTGTAATGGATTAAACAGTCAAGAAAAGTTATATCTGGTGGGGATGCAAACGATTACGCCGCCGACATAGTACCTCGGAAACAATACAATTTAAATCGTTCCAAGGGATAACTAATTCGTTTCAACGGATTACTAAATCGTTCTAACGAACTAGTAACTAGTAAATAGTTCAAACGGAGTTCTATTTAGTTTCAACGGATTAGTGATTCGTTTGAACGGATGGATTAGTATATCGTTCGAACGGATTAGTAGAAAATTAGAATCTGGCCCTAACATATCGTCGCAACGTAATAATAATAATAATAATAATAATAATAATAATAATAATAATAATAATGTAGACTTAGTACAGCGTCTAATATTTAGAATGTCTAAGAGAATTATAACATTAGATAACACACTAAATATATATATTCAAGGACGAAATTACAAAAAACAATCATCATGAAATTACAAAGCAAAATATGCCGACAATTATTGAGGACGTAAACATTATTAAGTCTTTCAAGACTGTTTTTGCAATAAAAATAGGTGCATTTTAAGAGCACTGTTGCATTTGATCTTTAGGCAATTCCACGTACATGTGACCTGATAAGCAAACGAACGTTCTACGTATTTGTTTTAATAGTGGGTACAATGAGAATACAATTATTTATCGGAAGAGGAACGTAAGTTTCTAGATGGTGTGTAAACATGGGTGAGGTATGATAAATCTATTGGACTGGAACTAGTCAACGAAATGTAGCATTTCGTGTTTGATTCAAGATCGAAAGGGTAGCCAGTGAAAGGTACAGAGCAGGGCGAAGTGTGCTCAATTCTTTGTATTCAAAGGATGATCTGAGCAGCCTTGTTTTGAACATTTTGACTTTTCTGTAGTAGATAGTACCACTAAAAATAATTTGAACAGACTAGTAGATCGTTCTAACGGATTACTAAATCTTTAGTCAATTGATCAAACGGATTAGAAAATCGTTCGAACAGGCTGCTAATTTCGTGCCGAAGGATTACTAAATCGTCAATATTTAGTTCGAATGGATTGCCAAATCGTTATAACCGATTAGCAACTGGTTCAAACGTGTTAGTAAATCGTTTAGATGCATTACTAACTTTGCACAAGAGAATAATAATCGTTTCAGTGGATTACGTCAATTGTGGGCTTAGATCTGCTATGTAGGAATTACCATAGGAACTCAACTGCAAAGAAAATCAAGGAAGTAACAAAATGCAGACAGAACCGTGGTATATGACAGCGACATAATCTCGAGATGGAAAATCCTATTTTAAATCGGGTTTTTTTCATAGGATTAACATTATGAGGGAATATAGCCCTCAAGATTTGAAATCCATGGCATATGAATTTCTCGTAAGTTTAACATTGGTGCAAACATGCTGCCCACGAAGATCGAATTCGTTAGAATGGATATTCGAAACGTTTAGTCAACAGGAAATGTACTGCAAAAGACCAAATTCCAGTTAATAGGTTATTATAGGAATATTATACCACTAGGTAATTAAAAATAATTCGAGTAATTTAGGGTGGGGACTGTATTGATGGTATAGTGTGAGTGTTGCATACAAGATAACAGAGTCGGGTCGAAAAATAAAGATCTTTTTCACAAGTATAAACACTGTTGTTTTATTGCTATTGCGTGGGTCACGACGAAATAGTCCTACTATTTTAAATCAATAAGTAGTCCAGAATTCTCATATTTTACCTTCTAACTGGAATTAGGCCTTTCGCATATCAGTTCTCGTGGACTAAACTGTTCGCATGTCCTTTTCAAAGACGTGGAGCTGTCAATATGTCGATTTCTGTCGTCAATGTCTGTTCACAAATTATGGCAAAGGTTCATAAAATAGTCTCACAATTTTAAATTTTCAAGTGGTCCCAGAACAAAACGTTTGTACATGAAAGAAATGATCACATTTTGTTCCCACGTCGTCGAGTTTGATCATCGTCATATTCAGAGATTTCACAACAAACCAGAGAAATTATCGAATAACGAACAGAACAAGAAAGTGACATGTGTGGATTTTATCTTTCTTTTACTTTGAATGTTCTGTGGAATTGATATTCCTAATTTTTGTGTGTATCATCGTGTTATATCTGTCAGTAGAAAAGCAAGTATAGCACTAGAAGAGAAGCACAATCAATGAACAGGTAAAGAAAAAATGCCAGTTAAGATATTCAAAAACGAAAGAGTTACAAACGAAGAAATTGAATTCGTTGTAGTGTGTTTTGAACTTTACTGTGACTATTATTCACGAGAATATATTAAAATCATTATGTTTAGAACGAATGAGATGAAATGCGTACACACGCACACGCATTTTAAAATGGCGGGATGTGGTACTTTCTTTCGTTTGCAGTCATTTAACTAGTATGGCTTTTCCAAGAGATCTAAGTTAGCCCTCAAAAGGACCATTTGAGTTTTGAATCACGAGCAGACAAAAAATTTACAAACATAAAAGGAAAACAAGTTAGCATGACGCCAGATTCTGACTTTATTTAACCATGTGACACATTTAACATTGATATCAATAGCTCTTCGATCATATGTCATTCATTGTACGATAAACGAAAATCATTTGTAATAAGAAAAATGACCATAGGATAGAGTCAGTCAGTGTACTAAATATAAGATAACATATCCTAAATTAAGAACAAATTATGTCATATACATTCACAAAAATATTAACCTATATTTTAACATCACATCTCCGTTAAAGATCAGACTCAGCATCATACATGTCCTGCCAGAGAGATACATTAAAGTTGAATCTAAGGAGAAATATTTAACATAGGACATCTCATCTTGTCCCCAGAGTGACATATAGCCTCTCCACTAATTTTAAAAGTGAATATGTAAAATAGTATTTCCCATCTTGTCACCAGAGTGAGGTAAAATGTTGAACCAAGGGTCACATTTTTTAACAATGGATTTCCTATCTTTAGGCCATACCATACTCGCCAATGTTAATCCAATGAATAAAAACAATTCCGATTTAATATTGAATTTCCCATCTTGAGGCTATAACGCTGTTGTATACTACTGTTAGGTCTGCCTTGTTAAAACGATTTGCTAATCAGTTAGAACGATTTAGGAATCCATTCAAACGAATTAGTAATCAGTTACAACGATTTTATTTTATTTTTATGTTTCAGTGCCACTTTATCGCTGACATATAAAATAGACATGGACAAAGACGACTGACAGAAGATCTTTAAAAAAGGCATAATAGTTCTTAACAATGTACTAGTCAACGAAACTATTGTTAGAATATTTATACACAGAAAACAGTTTACACCATGATATAGCAAGATATATCTAAGGACCTTTTCTTCTTCTTCTTCTTCTTCTTCTTATTATTATTATTATTATTATTATTATTATTATTATTATTATTTCTTATGTTGTCAAACCCACTTCTACGTGTGGTTATGGGTCGTTTCAGAATGAATCAGTGTTACTCACTGACTTTGTGGTTTAAGAAACATAATTATATTTTATGTTTAGTAAAATTCTCCTTAGGTTTTATTTATTCCAAAGCTGTTGCTAAACACAAATTGCTGAAGTTTAAGCACGTTGAAAAATGTATTACTATGATAAAATAAATTCATATCCGCAGAATTAGTGTATGTAACTCTAGTCAAAAAGCCATCATATCGCTCGACAGCATTAGAAGGTGTAGTGTACATTCCATGGAAAGAGAGAAAAATGATAGCAGAGATAGGGTCTACATTAAATGATTTTATAATCGAAATATCAAAGCAACAAAGATTACAAATATGTATGGATGGATCTACAGGCACATCTATTCTGCGGCTTATGTTAAAAGTCAGTCTAATTACAGATCATTAATATGTAAGTAGGTAAACTTACATAGTTTTATGTTGTATAAATCACTATAAAGTCCGCTTCTAGACTCCATGCACTTGTAGAGGCTGTATTGGTGGTCAACTGTCAGATTCCTGATGAATAAGACTGTGTTGATTGAAAATATTTACCGTGGTTTTCTACATGAGATCCGTTAACTGTCCAGTGGAATTTTCCTGTTGACGTACACGTTCTAATATCAATAACGTTAAGTACTGAAGTCAAGAAAATTGTTAAAGATACTCAAAGTTTCAGATTTGCTAATGTGACTATTTGAGATCAATGGATAATCTGAAGGATGTACTCATATATTCGAATAACTTCGGCGTATGCCGCAAATGATGAGAACCATGCGAAAACATGAGGGTGACAACAATGAACATCACAGTTCAACATACGTGTCTTTCATGACAACCCAGTTGTACAAATGGAATTAGATCGAACAAGACGACCGACAAAGAAGAAAATAACATATATCAAAACATAGAACTGGGCTATAGGCTTCAATATATAGAATATGGCTAGATGTCAGTTGACAAGAGAAACATGAAATCATCTCACAACGACAACGATCACTAATGGTATATGCTATGATTTCAGAACATGATTTTCTATCGATGTCGGCAGTAATTTTAAAACTTGTTCACACCAAGTGAATGTATATGTTTCTTATATGATAGATAAAGTTATATTTTATTCAAATGTTTGTGAAGAGTGCACGAGAATTCCTATAATCTCTTTACATTAATTTTCGGTATAATTGCCTTAATTGTGTGCATGACCACAAATTATCTACATAACCATAAACTGCTTGATAATGTCATTGCTATTTTTTATTCAGAGTATATGTTGGTAGGTGTTGTAAGGTCTCGGTGCAACACAGAGGTATACCATGCCTTTTCAGCGTTAATGTCATTGTTTTACTTTTTGACACATTTTGTTTCTACGCGTATAATTTGGTGTGTTTGTACGATGGGGGAGGGGGACATAAATATCCGACAGTACTGTACAATTCCTTGCATTTTGTATATAATAATTTACAATACCAAACATTAAAATTGAAGTAAAAAATAGTTCCCTCCAACATTGTCAATAGATAGATGTAGAAAACAAATCAATCAGTTTAGGAATTTTATGGCATGAACATTTTTTGGTAAAGAAAAAAGAAAATAAGCCTTAGCTGACACAGACACAGGAGATATTATTATTATTACTGTTATTATTATTATTGCTAGCTAGATTATAAAAATGTCACTATTTCACAACAACTCAATTATTTTGTGAACATTTGTTCTTCATACACTGTATGTACTACAAATTCAATTTCGTATTCATTTTCGTTTTCGTTATATTTTCATTTTATCTCTTTTTGTATTTTATCTGTTTACAATATGCATCAACTGCAAGCGTGTATTTTCTATTAAAATACTTTGAAATTTGTGTTTTGACAAACGAGACTACTGCTATTTAGTCTCTAAATGTAGATAAAAATACTCTGTTTTTAACATTGTAATCTTTAAGGTATAAATCAAACTTTGTTCTTCTCCAGCTTCAATAGGCTTTAAATACCTAATAATTTGACCAACGCAAAAGTGACAAATGACATTGATTACCAGGTGGAAATCATTGTATTAAACAATTAAACGCTTACCTTTTCCTATAAACAAAATTTATGGCAGATGTAATTAATGTGAAGGCAATTAAAATAGCAATGGTCTGTGTCATCGTCAATACATACATGTAACATATGCAACAAGAGTTTGGATTACACCCGTAGGTATAGTTCTAGGGCGAAAAAGTTCCGATTTCCACATATACTTAAATATTTGTTTTGACGGAACTGAAAGCATGAACGAAGACCTAATTCAAATACAGAAGATGGGTTATAACTCCGGGGTAGATCACTTGCCTCCGGGTTATAGTTTGTCTCTAACTATACCTCGTTTGAACGACAGGATCACAAAATTAGACATATGTCCAATGAAGACTCTAGGGAAAGGGACTCGCTCTGAAGGATGTGGATGGAAACAAATAGACATATATGTAATAAACCATACATAGATGGATGTCCCTTGGGAAGGAAACTTATCCCTCGTTCAAAACGTTAACACTGTTGAGATCCCAGCTTTAAACATAATTACTTTCAATGTGCTTGCGGACATAAATGTCCAATTTGTATGGTTTTCACTTCAAGGTCATTGGTTACCAATACTATGCCAGGATATCGAAATATGGGGGGGGGGGTATGAAACTTGATGATTCTGTAACCCATAACTTAATGATCACACGTAGTGCAGTAGGAAAAGATCAGGTAAATATCATTATATAATTATATATGTCCAGATTGTTGCGCAAAAGCCTTTAAATTATTAGCCAAAACTGAGTGAAATCTGTAAATATGCAGAGTCATGGCTTGAGGGTGTTGGTAATATACCGTGTGCACGAACGTCAAATCTTATCTACAAGATCAAAACTGACTTTTAAATGTTACTCATATGGTGTACCAATACTGTAAATCTAACAGAATTGTGGTAGTGCAATGAAATATGTGTTTACATAATAACTTATGAACTTTTCATGTATTTGTCATGGAGCTTTCTTCAAGGTTAAGAACAAGCTCAGAATAATTTACCTTTTTCATGGTTCTAGCTCGGACATTATCAAGTATAGTAATAGAGAGGTAAAACTTGTTATATTCATGCATCACAATCTATGGTCGCGAAATATATTTATAACTATTTGTGGGGTGAAGGTTATTCTTTCACACTTGGGATTTAGCTGAAAACGGTTTAAGTTTATTTAAATAAAACATTGATACGTGTCTGATACCACAATCAAAATTAAGTATGCAATGTAATTTAATAGTAATTTCAGAGTTACTTGTAATGTCTTGACTGAAATATTAAAGCCGTTGGGGAGAAATATTATCAAACTTTGTACACGTTTGTATCTTGTTGTTTGTGACCCTGACAATCTTAGCCCCGAGGAAACTGTCATTAGCAAATATGGGTTGCTTTTCCTGCATGGTCTTGAATTAAAATCCCATATTTAGAAAGATGAAACTTTGCAGATTCATGTCCAAGATTACATGACAGTATTTCACAAATCACGTCCATAGTATTATATTGTAGGTCGTGGAGCATAAACTTAAATTCCGAGGCTGTAACTCTAAAGTTCTATAAGATATTGTGATGAATCTATGTATAATGAAATATAATAACGTGAGTGTGTGTTACATACCATGCTCTAGGTCATTTCATACGGTCATAGACAACGCGTCAACACAATTATGTTGCCTAAGGCGCACATGTCACTCTGGTATCACACTATGGTATAATATGAATCATCATGCATTTTTACACTCCCATCAGGCGCATTTTGTTATGGCATTATCTACAAATACATCAACTTGTCACATTCTGTAGAAAAGATTGAGTTTGTGTTAGTGTTCCGTTACTAATTAAAGCCAGTTTTGACAAATATAGAATAAGTATTGCTATTCTGACTTATCAGTTATATTTTAATCATAATACTTTTTTGTATCTGATATTACCTGATATCAGGTGTCTTACTTAGTCTCGGGCAGTTTGTCAGATGGCAAAGTATAAAGATTGGTTTGATATATGTCACTGTCTTTATTGTGCAAGACGTTATTTTTAAATAATATAATTTGCGATTTCATTTACAGGTGTGTTTGGAAATAAACGATACCCATCACTAAAAGATTAACTACTATAATTTCATTCAAAGCATGATAAATGAACTGATAATTGAACACTCATACACGGTGTTTATAATCTGCTGTTAATGTAGTAATTGACAGGAGACCGATAAGTAAATACTGCTTGCAAACAATTAAATGCATAAACGTAAGTGTTTTCAATCTTCAAATTCGCCAGCATTATGGCCTTCGTCATCTCAGTGAATAATTGTTTTATCCACGCTTTGATGCAAACGCTCGAATATATAATATATTGCCATTCCATGTTCCATAGCTGTTATATTTGAACAAACACATTGTTTAACTCAAAATGCAAGAACATACTGCATATGATGTCATCGTATGTTGCATAACCATTACTTATAAATGAACACTTCTGCCAGTAAAATTAACTATTTTAATTTGCAATTTTTTTCTCTATTTTCATGTTATCACAACAGCCAGTAAATACTTAATGTTTCTGTGATGTTTTAAGTTGGGGTCCTAGATAAATTCTTTCTAGAAGTCGTTAAAATCTACTGCTTTTAACTTTATCTGCTAACAAAATAAAGTACCAAACTTTAGAAGAGCCGTCAACAAGAAATGTAATTACTAAATTACCTTCTTGGTACTCAAAAAGTATATATGATTGTTTATCTAGATTTTCTGCAGATCGGTAATCTTGTTCATATGTTGTGTGTGTATGTGTGTTTTAAGGACAAGTATTGGGTTTTGTTGTGATTTACACACCTTGTTTGCAAAGTGATACTATATGTTTTACAACCAGCAGCAGAGAGGGTGAACCCTACAACTTTTGTAGAGACCTTATTTTTGAAAATTAAGGGTTCCTACGAGGGTTTTAAAAAAAACATTTTTGCCTTAATAATGAAAACTTCTTTAATTGACCAGATTTTTTCACAATCTGGTCACTACG